>MU604021.1:14582-50373 GCA_025201845.1 Martensiomyces pterosporus | reverse complement strand
TTCGCCGACATTTTCAAAAAAAAAAAAAAGGTATGATTGGACCAGATAAAAGGGAAATGGAGTAGAAGAGCAAGGGCGTCCGCTGCGTCTGGCAGTCCCTTTCTGCTCAATTACTGTAATTCCAGGCAGGGGCTGGCAGCTCGGCGACTCGGCTGGCAAAATAAAAATGCGCGAGCCGTGCCGCGGGGAGGAGCAAAAAAGAAGTGGAGATCCGGGGTTTCGATCCCCGTGCCTCTAACATGCAAAGCTAGTGCTCTACCGATTGAGCTAGATCCCCAGATCTGTCGTGTTCTTCTGATTCCTGTCATGCCGTAACAGGGATCCTTCCATATTCAATGGCTTCGTCATATACCCGTGTCAACTTGGAAAGATAGTTCGCGGCGTATTGGATTTGTAATACGGCTCTATGGATGTTCTACCAAGAACTCCACCTTAAATGGTGTCAAGTCCGCCATGAATCGCAACATCCACCGTACATAACGGTGCATATGCTGACAAATGTTTATTTCTCGTCTATTCCGAGGATCAGTATAAAAGGCATAGCCTGAGCTGGTTCTCTCAACATATTATCATCCAACAATCAAGTAGTTCAACTGCTCAAATCACCAGTTTCAATATATCCAAACTCTTCAACCCTCAACTATGCACCCTTCCGAAATCCCGACTGCACCGGCAAACCCGCTTGCAGCACTACATTCCCGGGGATTTCTGATACATACACGAGCATAGAGATCAGCACTTGCAGATTGATTATTACTGTCATGCCATAACAGGGATCCTTCCATATTCAATGGCTTCGTCATATACCCGTGTCAGCCTGGGAAGACGACTCGAGGCATATTGGATTTGTAATACGGCTTTTGGGTTGTTCTACTCAGAACTCTACCTAAATGGCATTAAGTCCGCCATGAATCACAACATCCATCGTACGTAACGGTGCACATGCTGACAAATATCCACTTCTCAGCTATGCACCCTTCCGGAATCCCGACTGCATCGTCAAACCCGCTTGCAGCGCAACATTACTGCCTTAGCTGCAGCAGCGGCTGCCTTGCTCCTCATGCCAGCCATATTGGGTGCTTCGACGCAATGAGCACGCTTCCGCATCCACCAGATGCCGAACGCCCTGCCGAGAACATGAGTTTTTTTGAGTAGGGCGCGTGGGAAAGAGGATCTTCAATCGACGGAGCAGGCCTCCTTGCTGCCTACTGCTCGCCGGAAGAGGAGGACGCTACTCCAAAAGAGCAACTGCGTTTTGGTGGGAAGCAAGGGAGCCCCCACTTGGATTGGTGAGAGGATGAAACTGAAACTCGCATTCAGCGATCTCTGAGCTTTCCCTCGGGCTGTGGCGCATGCCAGCAGCCTCAAATTCACACACACACTACACGGCCAGGACAATGGGTACATGTGAACTGGCCCTGTGCCGTGTGCATGCTCTGCGCCTCGGCAAAAAAGCTGTCCAGGGAGAGCCCCCTCTCCCTCTTTCGCTATTCACCGTCCCTCCTCTCCAAACGAATAATACAGCTATTATAATGCGTTTACTGCCCTGAGCACGCTTATTGTATCTACTCGGCAAGGAACCTACAGCTGTCGTCGAAGATAATAGTGCGGGAGACATGGCATCCGACACATCGGTTGTGATAAAGGCCTCGATAGGCGCCGGCTTCGTGTGCGTGTTCTTCTTCGCCACCGCGCTCTTTTTCTACTTCTTTCACGTCGAGCTACGCCCACACCTGCGCGTCCGCAGATGGCGACCGCCGCCCCCGCTGTCTGCGCGGGAGCGGCGCAAGTCGCCAATCAGGGTGATGTCGCAAGATGAAATTGAGCTGGTGGCGCCAGCAGAGCCATTCCGCGCACACCCCGGCAGGGAGCCAGCTGAATGCTCGGTGTGTCTGGAGGAGATTTCAACGGGACAGTGCGTCAGGACTTTGCAGTGCAGCCATTGTTTCCACGTACAGTGCATTGACCCCTGGTTTTGCACCAACGCTATATGCCCCTCTTGTAGGAAGGACGTTGTGCCTCCGCCGCCTCCTGAGCCACAAGCTGCAGCGATTACGCTTGAGGATTGAGCTGTAGCCTTTTTACTGCAATTCTGTCGCCTGTTGAAATTCCACCCCCTCCTGTTTTCTTCTTTATTGTTGTGCACACCAAGCATGCTCCTTTTCCATCTGCCACAGCGCATGCACATCACTTTTGTATTGTTTAGTGCGTTTGCACAAAGCAAGCAGGCTGGCATTTATCTTTGCTGGTGGCATCGCGATGCATGGCGCCGACAATAGCAACAGCAGATCACTGAGGGGCTGCTTAATGCGAGTATGTGTTGCTCTTCCGCTGAGCGGACGGTTCGCTCCTTTGTGACGACGAATGGCTGGTGGATGACGAATGACGGCCGCTACGACTATGGCGCGACCGACCACGACGCTGCCTACTCTGTTGCCGCTGCTCTTGTTGCTCTTGTTGCTCTTGCCCTTGCTGCGCTTGCCCTTGTTGCTGCTGGGGATAATAATCATAGGCGTCGTTCGCGACACCAGCTGGCTGTGGCTGGTGGTGGTGGGTGGCGGAAGCAGCAGCAGCTTCTTCATCGATCTTAATCTTGATGATCGTGGCCAACGCAATTTTCGCCACGCTCTCCAGCGTTTCATCAGGAGGCATCGGACCCAAAGCAGCCTTCTGCTCCAGCAGCCCGCCCACCTCCGACATCGCCACACCTAGAACCATGTGTTCTGGCTGCATGCCCAAGGGCATGTCAATACCGGAATTGCGGAACTGCTGCTGGATTTCCTTCTCGCTTCTCAACGCCTTTATCGCTCCTGCGCCGCCCATTGTTTGTGCATTCGCAAGGCGTAGATCCATGCCATTCACATATACCAGTGTGTAGTGGTGCTCAGCAGCATGCCTCTGTACCGCAAAGCTGTCGTCGAATTCGCCTAAATCGTCGTCGTCGTCGTCGTTGGTTGCACCACCTTGGCCTTGCTGGTTGAGGTCGCGAGTGCCCCCCACTTTCTTGAACAGACCACCCATGATCTTGTTGAGGACGTTTGTGGTGGTGTCAGGGCCATATGGCGGTGTCTGATATTGGCCGTATGCACCAGGATGCCCAAACATATTGGCCATCCCAGAAGGGGGTGGGCGGTTGGCGCCCATTGCTGCGCCCAATATTGCTGCCCAGGGGAATCCGCCACCGCCATTGCTACTGCTGCTGCCTGGCCGAGCTGACCCACTCGGTCTCGCGGAGCCTCCGCCGCTGCCGTTGCGGTTCTGATTGATAAATTCAAAGGCCATGCGTATAAACATGGCACTGTTGAGGTAATTCAGCCACGTCGGCTCCTTGTATGGCACATGCGAATCGCTCTTACGGTGCTTATAAGAGTGGTACATGCTAGCGCCCACGGCTCCAACGATTGGGAGCAGCTCTAGGTATTCGATTTTCTTGATGCTGTCCTTAAGACTGTTGAGGAAGCTGTACTCTTTCGGGGGTCTGCTTGTATATGCTGTAACATGAGACGAGGTTACGTAGCTTCCGCTGTCAGACTCGCTGTTGCTCTCACTGTGCCCTGAGCCGCCACCATGGTTGCTCTGGTTATTGTACAGCGGCGGAGGTGGGTGAGGGCGGCTGTTGCTATACGGTGGCGGCTGCTGCGGCGGCGGCTGCTGTTGCTGTTGTGTAGCTGGTGCCGATGGTCTTGGTTGCGAGGCTGGCCGTAGGGATGACTGCGGGTAGCTCTGTGAAGGCGGTGGACGGGGTCTTGGCATCTCCATGCTATCTGGGCGCTGCTGCTGCTGCTGCTGCGCGCCATATGATATATAGCCGCCATATGCAGACCCGGCACTTGACGGCACAGGACCAGCATGGTCACCGCCAGGGAACGGCATGTATTGCGGCGGTGGTTGTGGATTCGGGTTCCAGGCAGCCTGTGAGTACGGAGGCGGTCTTTGTAGCCGGCCTTGGTTTCCAGCACTGATATTGGGCCCATTGCTGTTCGCAGGGGGGCGTGGCATGGTGCTGTTTCCACCACCAGCTTCCGAGAACGCGTTGTTGTACTGCGGGTACCTCTGTGGGTTTGTACCTCCTGCCTGTCCTGGAGCCGCTGTGCTGCTGTTAATCGTGGTACCACTGACACCAGACGCTATGCTCTGCGCGTCAGAGCTGATGCTGTTTCCTAGCTGAGGCCGTTGCTGTGTCTGCGGTTGCTGCGGCTGCGGCTGCGGCTGTTGCTGCTGTGCTGGTACTGCACTTTGGTTGGGTACGACAGACTCGGAAAAGACGGTGGGGACGTCCTCGCTGATGGTGCTGACATTCTGCATACCATGGTAGCTGTAGTTGTGCGCATATGGCGAGTTACGAGGCCGCCGTTGTGCCATTGTGTAGCAAGTGGTGTAGCGTGTTATTTGACCTTTAAGCCTGCTATGTGGAAAAGTCGCATATACACATAGGTATATATGGAGAAGCTATATTTCAAAACAAAAGAATATATAGTGAGGCAATGAATAAATATAAAAGGAATTATTTGTCACATAGAAAGAAGGGAGAGGGCGTATCAAGGTGGGAGGGCGGAAGGGGGTGAAGATAGGAAATCAGCGGCGGAGCTGATGGCCAGGATAAGGTGCCAAAGGGCATTTACACGAGCCAAGCATGGGGTGTCTTTCGCCTGTGCCAACTGACAGGGTGGCTACTCATTGTCGGTGACAGCATTGGACGATGGCAATATATGCGTGACATGGACGGACAGGGAAACACAGGAGGGCTGAAGGCATGCCACCCCTCAGCACCCCTCCCCAACTTCCCTTTATGCAATGCCTGGAATCACAAGATGCAGCATCCCCTGCAAGCCGCTAAACAGGGCAGAATCGTGTGGTGTTGAAGCGAGTGTGTCCAAATTGCCCCGCCACTTCTTGCTGGAATGCCGGTATCCCCACATGTCTCTGCAAAGCAGGCATTGCCTAGACGATGGCGAGTTGGTGCACAGCTACATGCACGCAGCGGCTGCATGTGCAGTGATCATGTTGCGTGCTCCTAGTACGCCTTTTGCTTGTTTCATCGTGTAGCCCCCCCCCAAACTCCTTGCAGACAACAGCAACGTTGCCCGACAACAGGTGCATAGTTTGCCCGTGTGCTCCTGCCGGGGATAAACACAAACTACCTCCCGGGCGGCTTTAGGGACCTACTGCTCTGCAAATCGAGTAGACTATTCGGCGAAACTCTAATTCTTGCTCAATCGGCAATTACTGCTTCCAAGTCGTATTCACCCACCATGTTTTTGCGCAGACGCAGTTCCAGAAAGAACCTTCTGAGGGTATCCTAGGCAGCATGAAGCGTTGTAAAGATGCACACAATGCATGCTGGTGCGGTGTGGATGAAGCGGAAAACATGTGCAACTTCAGCGTCTACTTGGGGACTGAGGGAAACTGCCCTTGAATGTGGTCGCTACATGCTGTGCCTCATAATAAATAAATCCGTCAATCTGCCATGATCCTGCACCTATGAGTCTAGTTAGATGCTTGCTGCCGCGGCTGTGTGCGCGTGACAGTGCCCGTGCCAAAAAAAAAAAAAAAAAACGTCACCAAGAATCGCCTTTGTTGTGCACGGTGGCAGTCAGACTGTATATGCTGATTGTCGATTCTATGCAATGGCACACCAACTCACGTTCTTCGCAATGGAATATGCTACGTTCAAGCAGGCCTCCCTCTAGCAAGGACATGTTGCATATAATATGCGTCGTGGGAAACACACCAGCTATGAGCGTACCTTCTCCGCTTCCACCCATTCAGTTGACATTTTATTCCTATTTTTCAACAGCAACTGTTCGTTTCTTGTGTGGCTCAATGCTTGCCAATAGGTTCTCCAAGCACAGGGGGCCTCTAGCAGCTCTGTATCTTAGCCAGATGCGCCGCTCTTTCATCCACGCGCGTGTTTCTGGGGCATTCACGCCCAGCCGGCTCACGCCTTTGGGCGTCAGATGCATCTCAGCCTCGCGCCAAACCACTGCTGTTCAGCAAAAGGACACGCAGGCATCAGCCTCAAATTCCAGCGGCAACAACGGGCCACTGCTGCGGCCAGATCCATCCCTTGCCCTCTGCCAGCGGAGCTTCTCCGAGCTGCTGACGCTCTGGGCTGTCTATCGTGTCTGTGGTAGCCAGCGACTGGTACGAGCTGCACCAAGCATTCTCACGACATTTGAGAGGCTGCACCTGTCTTGGCTAAGCAACCATGTCATCCGTCGCACCTTCTTCGCTTGGTTCTGTGCCGGCGAACAAGAGCGCGAGATAGTCCAAGCCATGCGCCACCTCAAGGGCAGCGGCATCGGGTCACTAGTCGGGTTCTCTGCCGAAGCCGACCTCAATGACCAGCACACAGCAAGCACGGATATTTCCGCACGCCGTGCTCAGGCCAATGTGAGAGCCGATTCCCTTGCCAAAGAGTATCTCCACAGCCTCCACATGGCTGCCCAAGTGCCAGGCGCCATAGCCGCCATCAAGGTCACCAGTCTTGCCGACCCCGAGGTGCTCTACCGCCTATCGATGCCCTACACGCCCTTGCGCGAGGCATTTGACACGGCCAGCCACGACGTGAATGGTCGTATTGATTTCGCGCAGTTCAAGCAGGCGGTTCTCCCTGCCATGCCCGGCAGCAACCGTGTCTCGTCTCCCAGCGGCATATACTCGATGGTCGACACAAACAACGACGGTCTTGTTGACTGGGTCGACATACAGATGGCTCTCGGCTTGGACAACCCGCTAGCCCGTCCTCTCTACCTCCGCTCTTCAGAGTCAAGCTCCTACGGTGCAACAGAGTCTGACATCGAGGAGTATGAGCGCCTCATCTCGCGCCTGCGTGCCCTATTCGAGCAAGCAAGTGAGAGCAGCGTCCGTGTCTTTGTGGATGCCGAACACACGTACTTCCAGCCCATGATCGACCATGTTGCGCTGGTGATGCAGCGCGAGTTCAACTCGATAACGTCGCAGGGCAGCAAGACCCTTGTGTACAACACCTACCAGATGTACCGTGCCGACTCGTACCAGCGCATGACCGACGACTATGAGCGCGCTGCCCGCGAGGGCTGGCGCTTTGCTGCCAAGCTTGTGCGTGGCGCCTACATGGAACTGGAACGTGCCAGGGCCGAGGGGCTTGGCTACCCGTCGCCCATCAACCCCACTAAGGATGCGACCGATGCAAACTACAACCGCGGCGTTCGCATGCTCATGGGAGAGATTGCCTCTGCGCAAAAGTCAGACACTGTTCCACCGTCTCTATTTGTTGCCTCGCACAACCATGAGTCGGTCGAGAAGGTGCTCCAGCAGCTGCGTGAGCTCAGCATTGACACTGCCAACGAGCCCGTTATGTTTGGCCAGCTTTTGGGCATGCAGGACGCCGTTAGCTATGCACTGGCCAGGGACGGGCTCCCTATCTACAAGTATGTGCCGTATGGACCGCTCAATGAGGTCATGCCGTTCCTTATTCGCCGGGCACAGGAGAACTCTGCGGTTGCAAGCTCGATCATTAAGGAAGGGCCACTGGTGATGGCTGAGATTTGGCGCCGCTTGACCGGACGTGCACGTCAAAGAACTGGCTCACCATCCTCGTCGTCCGCATCGATGCCCCCGTGATAAATTGTGGCCATAAATGCCCACCAAACATGCCACAGAATGCAAGATAACGACCTCTACTATATCAGTTTGAATGTATACTCTACAACTTACTTGGCTCACATAGCGATACCAAAGCACGTTGCTTGAACCCTTGAAAGGGAACACTCTCTCAGCCTATATCATATCTGTTGCAAAAACGTGGGTGCTGAAATGGCGTGCACATAGTGCGCTATTCGAGTATTTCTAGATACAAAAAATGGTGACTCCAGTAAGGCTGGCTGGAGTGTTTCTTTGAGGAAGGGATTGTCGTCGTGGGTATATAGATAAAAGAACGATTAATTTCATACCAAGCCGTAAAAGTACTAAACTATAATACTGCGAGTGGGTGTGAAATGGCACAGCTATGTCTGGGAGAGCCAGGCGATGCAGATCCCGCAGCCCAGACCACCAGCACCTAAGACAGCAGCCAGCGTCGCTCGTGGCAAAAACAGCACCGCTAGCTCCACAAGTGTCAGAGGGAGGGTGGGCGGCAAATTTGGTTCTGCCACAGCATAGGGGCTCATTTCCTACCCTTCGTAGGGGTATCCTGAGGATCTGCCCTGGATAACTTGGGTGGTGAACCTTCCAGGGACTCCTTGCGCTCCCCTCTTGACAGAGTCGACTTGACAAAAGCGAGGAGCCTGCTCAGATGAAGTGCTTCCCTCCTCTCTATTGTCATTCATAAGTCGATAGACCCTGGTTGCCCGCTTGTCTGAGGTAGGAATGTCACTACTTTTGGAGGATACCAGACTGTATAATGTAGCCACCAAATCCTTTCATAACACTGGACACAAGGCATTTTCCATGCTTGTCATAAAACTGGATTCGTCTCTGGTCCCGATGAGCCTCAGGTCGAGTAGCTGTTCCATGGGTGTGCTCGGGTCCCATGTGCGCTTGGTGGTATCATCTGGACGAGTTATGAACGCCATCAGCAGCGCATGAACAGCTACATAGAACATCGACTCTAAGTCGTCGAAACAGGGAGCTACAGCTCAGCTATCCGTTAGCAGGGACGGTTGTTCATATGAATAACCGTTTACTTGGTGACAGCACGGCCCGTTCAGTTTTGGACGACTTAGAGTCGATGGTCTATGTAGTTGTTCATGCACTGCTGATGGCGTTCATCACTCATCCAGATGACACCACCAAGCGCACATGGGACCCGAGCACACCCATGGAACAACTACTGGACCTGAGGCTCGTCTGGACAAGAGAAAAATCCAGTTTTATGAAAAACTTGGAAATACCTCTTGTCCAGCGTCATGGAAGGAGTTGGTGTCCACGCCATACAGCTTAGTATTCTCCGAAAGTATCGTCTCTGTCGCTGTCTGATGGTACGGAGGATGTATAAAAGCCACTGCGCGCTCCATTGACTTGAGGCACAAGCAGCCCCCACTGTTCAGGCTTGAGCTGTAGAAGCATTGCTAGAGTGCAAATAGCGCTGTCTCCTTCAGCGAGATCCCGAAGACTAGCCGACTCGCACTCTTGTCTCCCAAGCACACGCTGGTCGACACAAAATGGGAGCACTCCAGCTGGTGCACGGATGATGTGACTGCGCATGTTAACATACACGTAGACATGGCCCCCAGAAACAGTGAACCCAAGGCAGTAGTGGTGCGGCTGGCTGGCCCACATTTCGTTGAAATGAGTTCCAAGCTGCCCAATAAGTATGTTTTCCGGGGTAGACGTCATATGCTTGAGCTTGCACGCCGCAATTGTGGTTCTCCGATGTAGGTCACCGCCATTTGAAGATGTGATCAAGAAATCCGGCTTGTGATCTTTGTCTGGAGACAGAAGATTTGGGTGCGTCTTTCCGAACGGGCTTGGTCGAGCTATCCCTGTAAAACAGCTGTAGCTTCTTACCCCGTTTTTTCAAAGTGGCGACGATACTATCAAGCAGGAGCTGCATGCCGGTCTGCACCGCTTGCTCGCTGTAAAGCCCTGAATTCGAGCTCTCATCCGCAAGATTGCGGTCAGGGCCCTTTTTGGAGTAAAGCGTTTTGAATGTGGTCAGCATTCCATATATGAGGCTGCTTTCATCACCAACATCCCCTATATCCGGCAGCGATGCTCCAATAGCACTGCTAATGTTTTCGAGAGAGTAGTCTGACAAGGAGCCGACAAGCGTGTTGCCTAGCTTTCCATAGATCTCCTGCGTTGCGCTTCCAGTTGCACGCTGCTTTGCCCAAGGTGTTGAGTCTATATCTGCTGTGTTTGTTCATACATAGTTTTAGCTTAAAGCCCATCATGTGGCATATAGTAGGTATGCGGCACGCGTTTTGGCAGCTCGTGATATACATACCAATAAGGGTGCCTGTGGTGACATTACCCCCCCTTGTCGACGTAGAAACAGGGCTGTTAGCGTGCTATACGATTCATGAGTAGGGTAATCGCATTACATCAAGATATTAGCATACAGGGTTTATAGAATGAAAGAACCCTCGAGCAATGGCTCCAAGATATTGCCGCATTCCCTGTCGCTTAAATATACATTGGTAGTAGAGAAACTTACACCTTGTGCCTGGATGCTACTAACAAAGCGGTTAAATGCGGCGTTTTGCTGTTGGTGTAGTTTCTGGATCGCAGTGGTTTGCCGCTCAATACTCTGGAAGGCCTTCTCGAGCTTTTTATCACGCTCCTCTTGTCTCCTACACTGGTCTTTTTGGAGCTCCAGGAGCTCCTTGTCTCTCTTTTCCTGTCGGGTTTGGAGATCCAGGAGCTCCTTGTCTCTCTTTTCCTGTCGGTTTTGGAAATCATCGATTTTTTGGAATAGCTTCGAACTTTGCTCCGTTTGATGTTCGAGAAGCCTTTCAATTGCCTTGGCTAACGGATCGGTTCCAGAAGCGCTATTTGACATTTCCAGTAGTGTCAAATGTGGAAGCTACTACCAGGTGGTCTACCTGTTTGAATGAGACTCGAGGATTCCAAAGAGGGAAGCGTTGTATGCATATGAATAAAAGTTGATGTTGCAAAAGTCGAGAAGAGCAAGAGGAGGAGGAGGCTTTTATTACCCCGTCTTTGCTAGTCGAAGAATGGCAAAGGTCGAAATGATCAAACAGAGCCAATACTCTAGCTGATCCATCACTTTTGTATCACCTTTTGGGGGTGATTTTATCACCGGAGATACATGCACGAGTTTGTTTTGTTTAGGCTGCGCATTAATACAGCAAGTGCTGGATTGCACAGATTGAATCAGCAGCGTGCAAGGACGTGCCAATATTTGTTTAGTGGATTAGGCCCTGCACAGCGCAAGCTTTCGTGTGCAAAAGCTGTCTCTTACAGGTTGCAGCCTTCTTTTCGGAGCACTATCCATTAGAGGCAAACACACAACCCAGCTATAAGCCCGTGAAGCGTAAAAGCCAGGTGATGCGCTGCGGAATTTCGGGATGCGCTTCATGATGTCTATCTGTTCTACTGCTGCATCGCTGCCCTTCAGAATTTACAAATGGCGGTTTATGTTGCTACACTCAATTCCAATCCGTATTGGGTGTGCAAGTCCTGCTGTTGTCCAAGATGTAAATAGAATCTCAGATGTGCATCTTGTTAATGCTTATTGCAATCGACATCTGCATGCAGACGGGCGATGCGCCCACATGACACGCATTCGTCGATGCGAATCTCACATACATGCCATGTACCCCCTTGTGCGAAATCAGCCAAGAGTAGACGAAGCAATCGAATGTGACAGATTGCACTCGGTGTACAGGGACAGTGGTATGTCTTTGAATGCCGAGAACCGTGAGAATGCGTTCTTTCGTCTGTCAGCAGGGCTGGTGGTGTTTTTATGAAGAACTCGAATGGCAATGTAGCTTGCAAATGGTGCGCTCTCTACCGCATAGGAAGCATATAAAAGGACAGCTTCCTCCCACTCCACAGCATCCTCCTTACTACTTTTGTCTGCCATCAGTCTCTTTATTCCTCCTATTGTATCAACGACAAAGCAAGAACCGTATCAGCACCAACGCAACAATGAAGCTCATTACTGCCGCCATCGTCCTGCTTTCCGCTGTTGTCATTGCTGTCCCAGCCAGGTGCCCTCCCAAGTACTACTACACTTGCGACAACGGCGTCTGTGGATGCGTTGTCATCGGTACCGACTAATTCCTTCAAGCTCTCCTCAAATGCTGACGTTTCTGCTGCTACCACAGAATTAAACCAACTCGTCAAGTTTTCGGAATAACAATATGATTTTATAAGCACATTGGCTGACAATGAACCATTAAGATGCGTCCACTAAGGCGGAAACTGCATCACTGGGGTTGAAGGGAAACAAGGGGCGCCTCGCAGAACACAAATGGGGTATTGTGAAAATAAAGCAAGGGCAGGTGGCGAGTTTGTTGATACCCCTTTCTTGTTTGTGTCCTGCTTTACTCTGCATAACAGACGTGGATTTGTTTGCATCAGGCTAGACCTGGCCCTTTACTCAGCCACGCTCCTTATTGTGCGAGGGTCTAATAGGCATTTGAGCAGACAGGCATTTAACACTGCTTGCCTCCGCTCTTGTTTCCATACCACCATTGCCGTCAGTGTCTTTTCTCAATAAGGTAGCCAAGATACATCAACCACCAGCGCCACTCGCCCATCACCCCGTAGAAGTGAATAGCAATGAAGTTCGCTGCCTCTGCGATTGTTCTTTTCGTGGCCGCCTATGCCTCGGCCCAAACCATTGAATGTCATAGTGGATACCAAACCAAGTGCAACAGCAAATACTGCGACTGCGTGAAGTCTTAGCAGTGCTGTAGCTTTGGATGGCATTGCCCGCTCTGCAATTCGAAATAGCCAGCCGCTTACCAGACATTCCTAAGGGGTTCTCGCCATAATTAGAGGTGGTCACTGGGAAGAGATGATGTAGGGTTTTCGCTTTGTCAAGCCGTGGTTCAATATGAGCGTTCAACACCTTGCTGTCGCCAGCCCCATTAGCAAACTGAAAGCCATCTGATGTGCCAATAAATGAGGCGATTCGGCTCTGCGAGTCGTTTGTAGAGAGACCGATCGAGCCACGACGTGTTGCGACAGAATAGGGCAACACGCTTCCTGAGAAAAAGCGGCACCAGCAACAGCACCAGCAGCACCTTTTAGCGCCACCCCCTTTTGCACTCCTTGCTGCTGCATCCACACTCTGTATATTTACCCTGTATTCCCTTCCTTTTACATTGTTGGAACCAGCTATAGCTACATGACGACAAAGGCGACAACAGCTGCAAAGACAAAAGCAGCAGCAGCAATAGTCACCAGCGACTGGCTGACCGTTCTGGGGTTCATATTCGGCGGCTGCTGCTCGAACGTATTTGCACTTGAGAGCCTGGTGCGAGATGTGCCGAAATGCGGGAACCTGATTACATTTGCCCAATTCGCGTTCATAACAGTGGTGGGGCTTCCCGCGCACATGTACGTCCCTGATGGCCGGTGGATGCCGCGGCTGAAACCTCGGCGTGTGCCACTGCGTCGGTGGGCTGTCATGGTTGGCATGTACTTTTGTGTATCTGTGCTGAACAATATTGCGCTGGGGTATAAGATTTCCATCCCGCTGCATATCGTGTTCCGGTCCAGCGGGTTGATCGCCAATATGGCGTGTGGGTACGCAGCTATGCGCAAGCGGTACCCGGCCCGGCAAGTGGTTGCGGTGCTGATGGTCAGTGCGGGCGTGATCATCGCTACGCTAGCAAGCATTGGCGGCAACGTTGTTAGTGGAAAGTCTGGCGGTGGTATTAGACCTGAATCGGATGAAGGAGCGAGTAGCAGTGGCTACGCTGTGCATGAGTCGGTCATTGGCATTGCGCTGCTTACTTGCGGGGTGTTCCTGGCGGCTATGCTTGGCCTGTACCAGGAAACTACATACAACAAGTACGGGAAGCACTGGAGGGAGGGCTTGTTCTACAACCACGCGCTGGCCCTACCAATGTTCCTCCTGTTCCGCAACGATATTTACAACCAGGCGATGGCGCTCTCCCAGTCACAGCCCATGTCGCTAGGCGCAATTCCGATTATTGGCCCGTACTTGTATGCTGGTTTAGGGCTACTTGCAGTGCCTTCGCTTTGGGTATCACTGGTGGCGAACATTCTGTCGCAGCTGGTATGCGTGTCTGGTGTCCACAGACTGACGTCGATGTCGTCGTCACTGACTCTGAATGTCGTGCTGAACCTGAGAAAGCTTGTCAGTTTGGTCATTTCGGTTTTGCTGTTCAAAAACGCGGTCAATCTGTGGATGATCTTTGGCTGTGCTTTGGTGTTTTTGGGAACCTTTGCATACACGCAGATCAGCCACAGCAGCAGAAACAGGGCGGTGAACGTGCCCAAGTCGTCGTCAGCTTCTGAGAAATCGGAAGGCGCCTCGGAGATCGGTGCATCATCGTCGTTGGCAGCGAGCCGAGGTACGACCCCGGAGGCGACGACGCTCCACAGAGTCAACAGAAAGATCGCTTCGTAAAAGCCGCCTTTATTTCCTTCACTCCTAACTGTGCTATAGACAAACACCTCGATTACAAATCAATACACACTCATACGCATCACACCGTGGCACGTGCCGCGGCCCAAAACTCTTTACAGAACTCTTAGAACGATAGTGTCTGGTAATTTTTTGCACGCGATGCGCGGCAGAGTGCAATTTTGACACTCTACTTCACACACGGGCGTAGCGGAACCACTGAGGACAAGCACATACGGAAACTCTACAGACGCGTATTACCTTTGTCTTTATTGCCTTCAGTGCATTTGAATTCAAATAAACAGGCCCCCCACAAAGCCTTTCTTCTACTTGTGACCCTTATATCCACTTTACCCAGCGAACGTGTGGCTTCAGAGGCTGCAAGGTTGCTCTTTTCTTGCACGCGTTCAGCGATACTCCACCCCCACATTCACACACGCATTCGCACTGTACGTCTTGGTCTGGCTCATTCAGCTACAGCTGCCACCTCTTTTCCGAGTCTTGAGTCAACAGCACGCCTGCTGATAGCGGCCAAAGCGGTGTTTTTATTCTATTTCCAGACTTGCTTGGGAATAGGCGTAGAGGATGGCTGGCATGCCGGCGCTGACAGACACGGCTAGCCGATCGAAGCACGCGTCTAGTAACGCTACGCGCATGCACAAGCAGCATGAAGCAATATCGCCTACTGAAGAATCCCAATCTACCTATACCAGCGAGGACGAGGACGAGGAGTCTGCAGAAGAGAGCGCGCAGGCAGAGGAGAGCTCTGACAATAGCGTAAGCAGTGGCACTGATGAGGAGGACAGCGACAGCAAGAATACCGATGAGGAAGAGGATGACGATGGCGATGGCGATGACGATGATGGCAGTAACAACGGCCAAACCAACGGTGTCAGCAACGATGCTGCATCATCTACTGATGAGGAGGAGGAAAAGAGCACAACACCCGCTTTGAAAAAAGGGCAGCAGTCGCTGCTACGCGCCCATCGATCAATAGTGGATGATGACGACGATGACAATGATGAAGAGGAGGAAGGCGATGATGATGAGGGGAGCGACCAGGCAGATCATGACGAACTGGCTTCGGAAGGCACAGACGAGGAAAAGATCGACGAAGACGCAGCTGAGATACCTGAAGACGATTCTAGTTCGGACGACTTTGTCGAGTCAGAGTCCGAAAGTGCGCTAGAAGAAGAGGAAGAAGCTGACGGGGAGATGGAAGCTGTTGATGAGGCAGAAGTTGCCGGCATTGCTGCTCTGGGGTCTGAGGAATCAGAGGCGTCTGATGCAGACTACAAAAGAGGGACTGCGCGGAGACGTCGTCGTCTTCGCCAGGGGCTTCGCGGGAGCTACGACAACAGCGGCGAGGATGACAGCGAGAACGATTCGGCAACCATAGCTGAGCGAATCTCACGACGCCAACTAGCTCGCAACTCTAGCCTACTCAACGGAGCAGACAGCCCTGATGACCGCCATGGCTATGTGTCCAGTCCAACGGCATCTGTCTCACGTAGGCTTCGGCGCGGACATGCCAACGACTCTCTGCCATCATCTTCACTGCGATTACAACTGGACGAGCCTGGTCCCGATGCTACTAACAGCACAGCGAGTAGCGGGCCCATGCTGAACATTGATACGCAGCGGAAGGTCAGCAGTAGCAGGTCACAACACCTGAATCCACCGAAAACAGCTCGGCGCAAGGTGGCACCGTCGCTAATCTCCAATTTACCCGAACCCGAGACGGAGTCAGCTGCCACATCGCCGCCGCCGCCTACCCCGCCTGCCATCATCGATAAGCCACGTGAGGAGCGCAGCTACAAGGAGTTTTTCCCTGACTTGAACCTGTGTGCGCCTCTTGCTGTCCAGCGCACTGGGCCGCAACCACTGAAAGAAGAACCTCGTGCAGAAGGCGAGCTGGACACAGAGGACTTGGACAAGCGGCTTTTGAATTCGAACCCAGCTGACGGTGGCGAGTCATCTGCGCTATCGTCGGTGCTGCTGACACCCTTGTCTTCGCAGCCAACCACGTCTGCTCTTTCGGAAGTTTCAACAAATGAAGAAGGAGAGGACGGAAGCGACGGAGGCGAAGAACCGAGAGGCGAGCAGGCGTCTGCTTTGGGTGCCGAGGATCCAAACGGCAGCGAAAAGCCCTCACAGTCGCGTGCATCTAGCAGCCTGTCAATCAAGCTGGTGTTCAACGATCCGCAGGCATACAGCCGGCCACAGCTGACGCTGGAACCACCACCTCCGCTGCCGTTTGCGCCGACACCAGGCCCGGGAAAGGCCGCTGGGTCGTTCTCAGGCACGCCGCAGTCATCAGTAGTCGTGCTGGCTCCCAAAAAGCCCGTGCTGACACTGCCAGAGACAAGGTTCAAGCGGCTTGGCGACAAGGACGCGCATATGCCATATAAGCCTGCAGAGTTTAAGCGGCCCGAGAGCCACTATATCCGCCACGTCGAGCTGACCGAGAAGGACCTGGCCGAGCGTGTGGAATATGACTTGGAGGACATGGACCACGACTGGCTTGTGCAGCTTAATAAGGAGCGCAGCGAGCAAGGGATGTCTGAGATATCCGCAAATCTCCTCGAGACCATCGTGGACCACATCGAGAAGGAGTGGTTTGACCTCGTGAAGGACGTGCAAAAGGCCATATCGGCGATCCACCAAGAACAGTTGCCCGCCGAGGATGCTGCCTGTGCGATCTGCGGCGAGGAGGAGTGCGACAACACCAACGCCATTGTCTTCTGCGACGGATGCAACTTGGCCGTGCACCAGGACTGCTACGGCGTTCCTTACATCCCGGAGGGGCAGTGGCTGTGCCGCAAATGCATGCTGTCGCCGGACAAGGCTGTCTCGTGCATCTTGTGCCCACAGCGTGGGGGCGCGTTCAAAAAGACGACAACCAATAAGTGGGCACACTTGCTGTGTGCCCTGTGGATCCCCGAAGTCGGCATCTCCAACACTGTGTATATGGAGCCCATTGACAGCGTAGACCAGATTCCCAGGTCGCGGTGGAAACTGTACTGCCATTTGTGCCACAGGAAGGTGGGTGCCTGTATTCAGTGCTCGCACCGTCAGTGCTTTACGGCTTTCCATGCGACTTGTGCTAGGAAGGCGCATTTGGCTATGAGCGTGAAGCCCGATAAGAGAACGGGCGAGCCGGTGTTCCGCGCTTATTGCGAGCGCCACACGCCCGCTAGCCACTCGCAAAAGGTAGATTTGGCAGCACCGCTGAAGTCACTGGGCACGCGGCGCAGGAACTATACGGGACCTGCGTCACTGTCGCTTATGTCTATGGACCTTACGTCGCTGCTCTCCGGCAGCATCAACGGCAGCAAACCGGTCGCCTCAGGCACTCCAGCCGCCGCTGCGCCTGCTGGTGCTGTCTTGACTGCCACCCCTGGGTCAGCGACACCCCTGGCTGTCAATTCGGCTCATGGCAGCTCCGCTTGGCCCCCCGCTGCACCGAGCATTTTGACTGAGGCAACGGCGGATACCACTGACTTGTTCAAAAAGGCCAATGCGGCGGCAGAGGAAGTGGCAGCCGGCGGGGACCCACTGGCATCGGGCTGTCTGAAGTCGAGCGAGGACGCGTCGCTCAAGCTCACAATGAAGGTGTTCAATCCAGACCGCCCTGTGCTCAACGAGTTTGTATATAATCGAGTGCTGGACAGCATTCCAGCCAACCGCATCGGCGTCGCCCAAAGAGCCAAGCTAATGACCCAAATAGCTCGCTACTGGGCGCTCAAGCGGTCGGTGCGCCATGGTGCACCACTACTCAAGCGCCTGCACCTGGAGCCGTGGACTGCCTCGGCCACGCAGCAGCGCGCGTTGGAGATGGAGGAGGAGCAGCGGCAGATGTTCATCCGCCGCATTAGAACCGATCTGGAACGCGTGCGCCTGCTGGTAGAGAGCGTCAGGCGCAGGGAGAGGGAGAAGCTGAAGAGAGCCAGGCTGCAAGTCGAGTACCTGCAGAGGATCGTTGACCCGCTGACACCGGTGCTTATGCCCGTTATTGACGAGCTGCTGGAGAAACGCGACCCAAGGGGCGCCCTCAGCCACCCGGTGTCGGCGGAGGAGGCGCCGGACTACCACCTGTTTATTAAGGAGCCGATGGATTTTGGAACGATCAAACGGAAGCTGGAGGAGTTCAGATATCGCTCGATTGAGGTGTTCGAGTATGATCTGAACTTGGTCGTGAGGAACTGCATGGCGTACAATAAGCCCACTACGTATTACTACCAGCTGGCGACGAGGGTCAAGAGGCACATTGATCGGCTGATGGCTAAGGCACGAGCAGAGGCTCGGAAAATGCCCGTTGACCCGGAGACGGGGAGGCTGTTGATCGATGTGGACTTTGATATTTTCTCGCTGAACACGGCGGATCCCAGACCCCTGCCCAGTGACTATGCGCAGTCGTCGGATGAGGATATTGAGAACGACATTGCGGAGGCAGGCGAAGCCAAGCAGGAGTCGGGCAAGCCCACGAGCGAGGTTACTTCGCCGATGACTAGGTCCCGCAGCAAGCAAGTAGCTGAAAATGACGTGCCTGCAGATCTGCCAGTTCCAGCAGCGCTTGTGCCAGCGCCAAACAAGGCGCCTGGGCAGAATTCGGAAGGGAGTAGTGGCTCCCATTCCACGGACCATGCCGAGCCCGTGTCTGTATCTTGTGAGCAAGCTGACGAGCAACCAGAGGCATCCCCGGCTCCCGACGCAGAGACCAGGGTGGGGCCGGAGCCAGCTAGTGGTGATGAGAAACCCGCTGATACTGCTGCCGACAACACTGATGTGGCCGAGGAGGCAAGAGCCAAAGAGGAGCAAGAGGAACGCCAGGAAGACGAGCCAATGGAGCAGCCGCCACCAAAACCAAGAAAGAAGGCGAAAGGGTGGGCGTGGATCACGGAGGTAGTCGAGGAACCCACTGACTCTCTTGGTGCTGAGGACTTGTCTCCGTCTCTCAACGACGCCGGCGCAGTAGCAAGACCCCGGCGGCGCATGACCCTGTTCGAGCAGCTCTCTGTGCCGCCGCCTGATGTGCGGATGAGCCAGAGAGCAAGATATGCGCATTACCACGGCAGCGATGCCAAGAGCGGCAATCAGCAAGGTAGCCCCGACAGCGATATTCCTGACAACATTAATGTGCTCAAGGAGCGGCTGAGAAAAACAGCCGGCGACACCAATCCTCAAGCGGCTGGCGATGCGCCATCGAGCGCAGTGAAGCGCAGGAGAGGCGAGAGCGGCAGTAGCGGCAGCCCCGCCGATGCCGAGCAATCGGCGAGCAAGAGACAGCGCAGCGAGCAGTCGCCGACCAGGAAAAGGCCGGGCGGGTCGGCGGATCGCAAGGGCACGCTGCACACCGCTGCGTCTTTGGGTGAGGACCCATCCACGTACCCCGTCGGTACTGCAGTGTGGGCCAAGATGCCGTCGTACCCGTGGTTCCCCGCCGAGACCTACGACCCCGACGACGCCAACATCCCACGGGAGGTTCACAGCGATAGACGCGACGACTCGCACAGCACCCTGGTGTACTTCTTCAGCTCCAACAGCGCGAGCAGGTCGTGGAAGTGGGTCACAGCGCAGCAGGTGTGCAGGCTGGGCGCGGACAAGAAAATCGACGCCCAGATGTACAAGGCCCGCAAGGCCAGATCCACAAACATGGTCAAGAGCATCAGGACGGCGTACCTGGAGGCGTGCAGGAGCAAGGACATCGAGCCGCTGGCACCCTGAAGCGCCGGTTCCATTTCACCTTTCCGTGTATCCAAAAGCAAGCTGCTAAACTGAATATGTATTTACGCTCAAGTGAGAAGATAAGATGTGCCGGCAGTGTACAAAAATCGGCATTTTAATAAACAAAACAAGCCACGCCCTGGCCAGGCAGGGAATGCGTGGCTGTCTTAGAGGTCGTTGACGTTCCAGACAAAGAGGAACCGGCGGGTGACCGTGCCGGGCCGGCGCTCCATGGCCTTGCCAACAACCTGAATGACCGTGCTCGCGCCGCTGCCACGACGCGAGAGCGAAGACTTGGCAGTCACTGGCGACCCATCATCCGACGAGGAATCGCTGCTCGACAGGCTCTTGCGCAAGTCGCCCATGCTGCTCGATCGGCGGGCCTTGAGACGCTTGGCCGCCGGCGGCTGCGTCTCCGACCCCTTGAACAGCTTGAACACCGGCGCGTTGCCGCTGCTTCCAAGACGCAGGTCCACGGGCAGGGGCATTCTCTGGCCGCTGCTGACCTTGCGGGGCTGCTGCTGCAAGGGGAACAAGTTGCCGCTGTGCTGGCCTAGGCTGGCAATTCTGGGCGCAAACTTTGCGTTGGTCAAGGTGCTGCCACCAAACTCTCCACAAAGACCTGCTGCTGACATCGAGACGATGCGGGCGCCGGTGGACTGGCCGATGGAGTCGACAAACACCTTCCTTGCATAGGCGTTGTGAGCAGCCGACATGTTGGTCAGAGAATGGCCGTTCAGCACCTGCAGCTGCTTGCCGCACTGGCGAAGGCTCTCGGTGGCCTGCTCAAACTCCTCGGCCTTCCATGCCTTGCGCTGGCGGGCACGGAAGCGAGCAAACTCGGCACTAGGAACGGTGACGTTGCTGAGCTCGTGCAGCCAGAGATCGCGGTCCGCGAGGGTGTCAAGGAGGAAGTAGACGCGGCACTGCCAGTCGCTGTACTTGTACAGCATGGCGTCGTCCTCGTCCAGAGCCATGGGGTCGATGGCGGAGGCCGTCAGGGTGCGCTGGTTGGCCTCATCCACACCAGCGCCATCCATCATCGCATCTTGCGCCTGCGATATACCCAGATGGCAGCCGGCACGGGGCGGCATGGGATGGAATTCAGAGGCAGCCATCATGCATGGGTCCAGCTCGGACTTGCGTGGGAATGCGCTCTGTCTGCGATGGCGGTCCGTCATGGCCAACGGCGAAAGCCTGAGCTCAATGCCCGAAGGACCAATGCTGACGAGGTCGGACTCGGGGACTCCGGCATCGTGGAGGTGGAAGAGCGAAACCTTGGCCACGGGCTGCTGGCCTTGCTCTTCTTCGTGCTCACTCTCGTAAAAGAGGATGCGCGCGCAGCTGAGCACACCCCAGTAGCGCTTCCACGTGGAGACACGGCCGCCGCGGGTGAAGATGTTGACGTATCCACGCAGTCTCGGCAGCTTGTCCTGCTCGTCGACGGCAGCCCACTGGCGCTCCATCTCCTGGCGCCTATGCAGGGCACGGTCCATCTCCTCCCTGCGCTGCTCACGACGTAGCCTCTCGCAGCGCTCCTCGTAGGTCTCGTTGACGATGATTCCATACTCGAGAACAACAGCCATCTCGACGTGGGACCCGCCGCGCATCGCAACTTGCTCCTGATTGACCACCGGGAGAACGAATGTGGCACGACGCTTCTCCCGCCTGTCAACCTTGAAATCCAGGAACAGCTCGCCGAGCGGCTTGGGCGTGCTTGAGATTGTCGAGGCATTGGAGAAGGCGCGCAAGCGGGGGCCGTTGTAGTTGATTTCGTGAGACGACGTTGTGGTCTGCGCACGGCTGCGCGGCAAGTAAGAGGACAGTCTGGAAGCAGCAGTGGCCGAAGGGTAGTTCTGGCACTGGTACTGGTGGTTATCGCGGCTACCCGAGACGGCAGTCATCAGGCTGCTGACGCCCGGCATGCTGGGCAGCATCGAGATATCGGAGGCCGGCGTAGAGGGGACCGAGTGCTTCTGAACCTGGATATGGCGGCCCATCTCATCGGTGGTCTCCTCAAGCAACACGTCGTCTTGCTCAAAGGTCATCATCGACGCATCCTCGGCAACAGTAGCCATGCTGTTGCGGTTGGAGCTGTAAGACAGGGGCGAGGGATGAGGTGTGTACCCAGTGTATGCTGGGTCGTTGGCTGGCGAGTCAGCCACGTGCTTGCCGCGGAAGACCTTGCGCAGACCGCTAAGCAGCTTTGATTTGGTGCGCGAGGAGTTGGTGCTCAGCAACGAGTGCAGCGAGTTGTGGTTGCTGCTAGTGGTGCCTACAGCGTGGCGCCGAGTGCCCAGGGCGACTCTGCTGGAAAGCGATGCTGCGGGCTTGGAGCGCGGCTGGTGTGGGTGCGTGCCGTACACTCCGAGGTTGAAAGTGAACTGGCGGCTGACGTCAAAGACAAATGTGTCGTCCATTTTGGCAGACCACGAGTTGTAGTTCTTTGGCTTTGAAAGGACAGGCGGGATGACGAAGCGCTCCTCGCCGACCTGCGCCACGCACTGCAAGTTCATCGCTACAAAACAGTAAAGTGCATTGAAACAAATTTCCGCTTGTGTTCATTAGTGCGGAGGTGCCATAAACAAAGGAGCACAATGAACCACTGGAGACAACAGCGCACTCCAACCTAAATTTGCGGCTTTAGGGAACAATAGGACGAGAACTTACGCTTAGCGGCACCAATTTGCTTGACCTCAAGCACCTTGACAACAAACATGCCCTCATTGTGATACTCGCTGGCATCAATGGGGAGGAACGAGCCCTGATTAGGATACTTTGAAGCAGCAGTGGAGACCTCGGCAGTAGCATGCACGCTCGACCGCCTAGGCGTCCGGCGCTGGCGGCTACCTGCAGAGCTGCTGTTGGTGCGGTACGAGCTCTTTGACACAGATGTGTTTCTGTCGGCAAGCGGCAGCGCGGTGGAGGACTCGGCAGCCGCATTGCTAATCCAGTCAAGGAGCTCAGGGGCCAAAGCATCGTTGATAGCAACCTTTTTTGCGCTGCTGTTGCCGGCGTTGTGGATGTGCACGCGGGGCTTGCTGGCTGCGCCCTCAAAGCCGTCGCTCAGGTAGAGAGACTCGTGGCTGGCTTTGGCGCGAAGCGACCCATTGGAGGTCTTGTCAACAACAACCCAGCTGTCTTCAACCATCGAGGCCATCTTACTATGTTATTGGCTGTGGTAGTATATGTAATGTAGAGAGAAACGAGTAGGGAGGAGGAATAGAGAGAAGCAAGAAAGCGGCAGTAAGAGCGGTGGGCAGATATAATTTGTGTGTGAATAGACAAAGGAGGGAAGAAGGCAATAGTAACAGAGCAAGCTGTTCTTTGGCTTTGTTGGTTTGATTTGGCGGAGAGTATATGCGTGTATAGAATCAATGCACTGGAGAAGTGTGTGTTTGTGTGTGAAGAGATGCGAAGAGGAGCTGAAGAAAAGTTGACTTGGGGTAGGGGCCAGAAGTCGCTGGGAGGGGCCGGGCGGTGTTTTAAATAAAGGGGATTTCAAACTCCTTCAAAGAAAAAAGAAGCTCCAAGAGGGAGGCGAGCCGCTCTTGGCCCTTGCCTACTTTGGCCAGGGTGGAACAGAAAGCAGCGGTGTCCTCGCTTGAAGCAGAAGAGCGCACAAAGCCCAATTGTTGATCCCAAAAAGCGAACTTGTTTACAGAAACGGCGCCCGCCAATCACAGGCCCGAATGCCCGACATCAAGCACAAAAGTGTCCCTATTTTCGTCGGCGCTGGCCCCTTGAATACGCGAGCGAGAAATGCAACCGCACTATTGATTGCCATCATGCCAGCTGCCCTTTGCATCAAGGCAGCTCTCCATTGTAGCTGCCTTGTACTCTTTCTCTGTGTATCATGTGTGCTACATCCAACGCCAGGCTGCCTCGCGCAAGACACACGCTATTTCTCCAAATAACCACACCATGTCCGCCCGCGCGATTTGTGTGCCACGCTTTTATTTCGCGCCCTATATCTACGTGTATAGGTAGCAATTTGTAAACAATAAATAATTGCTCAGTAGCACTGCCTGCCACACATCCTCTGCCTGCTTCCAAGAAACGCGAATGAACCTCCTGTGTATCCAGCAAGCCATTCTCTGGTGCTCCGACAATTCCACTGCCATGCTACTGCTTGCCACCCCCCGTTCTCTCCACATTAGGAAATTCACACAAGCATCAGCGCGAGAGGCAATGAATGGCTGGCCTTTCTTCCATGCTGCGCACTGCGATGACATGCTTGTGATTCTACAAATGCAGACAACAACGACGGCGCGGAATTGCTATTGAAGAGCAAAAAGCCTGGGGCATACTATACCAGCGACATCGGCAAGGGTCCTTCCCCAGCTGGCCGTGCTGCAATCGAGTTTGGCTTTATTGCGTTTCCGTCGGGTATAGTGCCCTCAACCTTGCTCGCCCTGTTTATTTTTAGCCATGCGCAGCAATAGCGCCTTTTCTCGCTGATTGTTTACATGCCACAGACAGGATCTGCATATTAGAGTGCGAGGCAGCAGCCAGGGAGGAGGAACCGCGCACCCCGTCTATCTCAAAAGCCCCTAGCAATCAAGGACCGCCCACACTGAAAAAAGACGTAAACACGCCGGAAAAGCGTCTGGGCAAAAAAAAGAGGGCGAATGGCACTTGTCGGCTCCCATGCAATGCGATGTGATGTGATGCAACCCTCTTGCTTCTTTTGGCAGCACCCACTATGATGACGCTCCATCGCAAAAACACGTCAGCATACTGGCAGCTGCTCGCTTGCTTTCCACTTGTGAGATGCAGCAAAATCTAATTGCCGCTTCGCATTACGACAAATCCGTTTCCTAGTGTTGGCATACGGCATCGATCAAGAAAATAAAGTCGTTGTGCTGCTGCCAAGCACCACCGCAAACAGCAGCCACCTCACTCCACACCAAATGCAAAAAGTGATCACCAGACACAAAAAGAATCTGAGTGGGGCTTCCGTGGATCGAACACGGTACCTTATGAACTTCAGTCACACGCTCTCCCAGATGAGCTAAAGCCCCAGATCTCCTTATCCAGCTGATTTTTTATTTGTTCTGACTAAAGGACTTACAGATTGACAATCCGAGCGGAATGATTGTTTGTTGTGTTGTAAGCGGGTTCACCGGTGCAGCGTCGAGTTCGGTGGAGTGCATGATGAGGGTGGTGTTAGAAGTAGATGATGTTTCCTATTCTCTTTAGCTACTCAAAAGTATATCATGTTTCTTCCGAAGACTAAGCTAGACTAAGGCGTTTATACTGATCCTCCGCCTAACTTGTATACACTCCGGCAGGTAGTATAATTCTCAATATCCGACCCCACAAGCAGAAACTTTGGCGGTAACAACCGAGCGCCAGAAAGCACGTTACAACGTTGGCGGTGGTTGCAGTAGCAGACAGTAGCACAAATTGTTCTCAGCAACAAATCCTTTGACATTGGAGGGATATCGATTACGGCATGACAGTCATGCTGTAACAGGTATCCTCTCAGACTCAGTGGATTCGTCATGTATCCGTGTCAGTCCTGAAGGACGGTGACATTAGTATTGTAGTACGACTCAATGGTAGTTCCTGAGGTTCCTTGCAGCTGTTCTCACATACGGTCGTTGGTGCTCTTCACAGTGGTTCCAGCGGACATGGATGTCTTTTCACAGTCAACTCGCTCCCATGGCATAACATGCCTCATTTTCACAAACATCATCCAATCATCAAGTAGTTCATCGGCTTAAATCACCAGTATCAGAATATTCTTAACACGTCACACCATATATCAAATCACTTCAGCCCTGAACTATGCACCCTTCAGAAATCCCGACTGCACTGGCTAGCCTGCTTGCAGCAACACATTTGTTATGAATCTGACTAAAGGACTCATAGACCGGCAATCTGAGCGAAATGGTAATGTTATGCTGCGTGCAGGTTTGCCGGTGCAACATCACGGTTGCTGGGAGGCATTGGGGGCATAGGGTTAAATCCAAATGTTATTTAGTGGTAAAAGATACTATGTTAAGTAGATGATAGATTTATATCTTGTTGGATGATTTGCTTCTTCTAACCCAGAGATCCCTCGTCGCGTTTATACTCGTCCAATTCTTCAACCCGCAGTGCTCTCGTTATCGTCACAGCCATAGCACTAATGATTCATCAACTGCTGCAGATTCCTAGAGTGACTGCTGCTCACGGGGTTGTGCAAACAGACGACCTTTACCGCATAAGGTACTTGAGGGTCTTGAGAACCCATGTGGCTGCGTACAAAGATTCAATCGAATGCTGACGAATACCTACGCCGCACGCTAACTCATTATTGTGCGAAAATGGGCCAATAAGCGATCATTATGCTCTTTTCTTTTCTTAAGCCAGGCCACTACCTATGGCATGCGACACGCCCTATATAAAGGTCTGGCGACCCAAGATCTTTCCAGTGGTTTCCTGTCTTCATTCTTCCATTCTTCACTCTTTAACTTTTAGTTCAACATACTCCGTGACTCACCACCTGCCCCCTAGTTTGCAACAACCTATCCTGCAACCAGACTAAGGAATCGGTATAAAAGGAGCCAGCTGCCTCAGTTATTGAAGGAGACAACAAGCAAGCTGAGGCCCAAGTAGCACTTATTAACTCGCCAGTATATCTACATCTTAGCCTTTAGTCCACGACTATGCACCCGTGCGAACTCGATGCTGCACCAGCAAACTCACAAGCAGCAGAGCGGATGGTACCCAACGTGGGGGGTGCCGAGTGTTTTCCTGTGTGGCCCATTATGCCGCCGCCTAAGTTTCAGGGAGAAAACCTTTTCTCGTTCCTGTTCACTTTCGAGAGGCATGCCGATTACCTCCGCGTCCAAGGCAGGGACAGATGTAAGATGGCTTCTAAGTACATGACAGAGGACTACGCACTCATTTTTGATAACTTCGCGAAGGTTGCAGGTGGCAACTGGGAGAAGGCAAAGGAGTCGTTCTTGAGTTTGCTCGAACCCCAAGAAAGGGAGAAGACGCCGGAGCAGATCGCAGAGGAGCACCTTGCGAAACCGCTCGATGTCAAGAATAACCCAGTGCAGCGGATTGTGATAGCCGGAGAGCTCATCAACCTAGTTACCAACTGGACTGAAACAATCAAGATCAGGAAACTAATCTGGTTCATCCCTCGTTCCTGGGCCAAGGAAATCATACGAAACTATGACACAACCGCTTACTTCAGCGACATCGTTAAGAGGGTCAAGGCAGTAGCTGAGCATCATGAGAACCTGCAAGCCTTCTACCAAGATTGGGATGATGAGGGTAATAGTGGCGAAAGCAAAGACAGGAGCCTTGAGCCAACGGCGTTTTCTACCCCCAAAGTGGCAGAGCTTAGTAAGGACCACTTGAGGGATAGAGAGATCGATGATTTGAAGGACAAACTGGCGAAACTGGCGTTCAAGATCGAAGCACTCACGAAGGAGAAGGACGCTGCCCGGATCACCTGCTACCACTGTGACAGAGATGGTTGTCGTGCCGGGGCTTGCATTGCAGTCTGCGAGGACATGGATAGGGGACTATTCAAGGGGGTTAAAGCGACGGAGACACGAGGCCTTCCGTATGCTGCCTCATCTGTCAGAGTTTGGGGAAAGGTCTGTGGATGTGACGTTAAGATCGTCATAGCTCCAGGATCTGCGGTCAGTGTGTGCAACCTGCAGTGGTGTCGGGAAATTGGGCTGGACTTCTGCGACGAGGTAGCGATCTCTGTGGTAGATGTCAACGACCAGAGAAAACGTGCTTCTGGGGTTTGCCCGTACGTCCCGGTGCAGATCGGCGACACACGCATCTCTACTGATGTTGTAGCGATAGCTGACTTCAAACACCCGCTGCTGCTCGGACAGCCGTTCCTAGATCAAGCCGACTGGGAAGTGGGATTGAACGCAGAAGGAGTACGTGTGTATAGGCTTACAGACGGAAAGAACACTGTGAGCTTCCCCATACAGTTGGGTAGTATGTTATACTGTAACCCAGTTACGCAAGAGGTCGATGTACCAGATCGCAACTACCATGTCAGCAGTTTTTATACGAGCGGAGACAGGGTAGCTGAGCCTGACTCTGCGAAAGTCGATGCTGCTTGATACAAGTCAAGGGCTAAGAAGGCCCATCCAGTAGCAACAACGGTGTCAGATGACAAACAGCTAGTTGTCGTAGCTCCGCCCACGGTCGAAATGGGACCTCGCAAGCCACGTCTCACGGACAAGCGTCTCGCGGAGTTGAATGTGATCAATGGCTGGCTCACACCAGCCGAGGAAGAGTAGTTTCAAGAGCAGAACTCTCACGAATATTTAAACCACCCAAGGGCGCGGCCTCGTTTGAATCCTCAGCTTACGCTCCTGATTCCAATATACTTTCCTCTTATCATAGCCGCTACTTTAGCCCTTTCCAGGACTTTGTTAAAGTACCTGAGCTTGGGATAGCCATGTAGAACCTCTTTAGCCTAGGCTTGCGGAATGAATCGATTCAGCCTTCTGATCTTTTCTGTTTCACTCCAGTCGTAGACTCTATCGATGGGTCTCCTGACTAAAGAGACCCGCTTGAATAGATTGTCCTCGGCATCAAACGGCTTTGCAAGGTGTTCCTCCGCAATCTACTCCAGTGTCTCTCTCGACTTTGTAATCGAGAAACTCCAGGAATAGCTCTTTGGCTTTACTCCAGTCACCCTTGTCAACCTTTGGGTACTCACTAAAAACAGCTGCATAACCCCTCGACATGTATTTGGAAGCCATGTCGCACCGGCTCTTTCCTTGGACACAGAGATAGTCGACATGCCTCTCGAACGTCAATAAGAAGGACAGGACGCCTTCCCCGTCGAACTTGGACGGTGGCATGGCTGGCCACATCGAAAGCCCCTCAATACCTCCCACCTTGGGCGCCATCTGTTCTGCTGCATGTAGTTCTGCTGGTACAGTATCTTGATTATAGGGTGGGATTGTAAGGGTTGTAGAGGTTGTATAGATGTGATTGGCGATGCAGAAAACTACTCAAAGTGGGTGATTGTTGCTTCTTCTGAGGACCAAGCTATACAGAGGCTTTTATACTAACTCTCTGCGTAGCAGGCATATGCACCATCAGTCAACGCAATTCTCAGTGTCCTACGCTACGAGTGGAAACATTGGTGACATCATTCTGGCAACACAATGCACATCACAACATTAGTGGTGGTTGGAGCAGTACACGATAGACAAAATCATTCTCGGCAACAAAACCTCCAACTTTGGAGGGATATCGATTACGGCATGATATAATGTAATTCCAAGGCTGCTCTCTAACATAACTGCTCGCTTATTTCCGGTCATAATTCAGCTTGATAGGGACCAAATGCAGATAGACATGGTATCCAGCATAAAGTATATGTATTCAGAAAATCGCTGCTATAGACAGATGCTTCGATTCTGGAGCAGTAGTCTGAGAAGTAGCTGGCAGAAGGCAAATGTACTATCTTAATAAAATTAAAAATCTGATTTTCGGAAGAGAAGAGCATCCCGAGATCGGGACAGGCTTGTCAGTGTGCCCGAGTGGTTAAGGGGAGTGACTAGAAATCACTTGGTCTCTGACCGCACAGGTTCAAATCCTGTCGCTGACGATTTCCTTTTTGCATCTCGTCTACAGCTCCTCCACGGGTGGGTAGAAGTGCACTTCTTGGACATGTCTGCTCGCATCAACCTGGTTGGAGAAAACTGCATCGCACATCGTGCAGCTGATGTTCTGGAGACGATAGGCAAGGTTGGTGTGGTTCATTTTTGCGCTTGGAGTTGCTGTTACTGTTTATTTGTGATGCAGGGGTGTGTTTGTGTGTTGTAGATGCGAATGGGTGCTTGAATTGGTACGGAGCTCCCCGCCTTGTGTCGAGTGCAGCCGCATTTATACCACCAGATCCTGCGTCGCTCCACTCTCCCCTGCTCATTGCCTGTTGCCCCTTGCTTATTTCCAGTATATTTTGCTCAAGGATATCATGGATTGGCGACGCTCATTCCTAGCAGTGTAAAGCGATCGGGACGGCTGTTGTCAAAAACGCACACCCAGCGTGGAAGGTACCCCCGAGTTCTGCACAAGCCACATGTCTCTAAACCTGTACGCTTGAAGCAAGCTTTTCAAGGTGAGTATTGATTTGACCAGCGTGGCTGCGGGTTGCCCTCATGTCAACTCACAAGAGATGTGGGATTTGGAATCTTCAAACGTTGCGGTGATCCGCAATGGCGCTGATTTCGACATCACACGGTACAACGCCGTATAACATTGTTAGATGTGTTGGTCTATCGTGGCGGCTTTACTCTGTTTAATTCATGAGCCTTTTCTACCGAACCTTCCGCCCAATTCATTTCACGCACGCTCACACCCCCCAGTTTGTCAGCTGCCGCAGCTCCTAGCGCCTCACATGTGCACTGCACCCGTTGTTAAGAAAAGCACAACGTGCACGTTTATAACTGCTGGTGGCTCCGCCTGTCTGGCTCAGAGAAGGGGACAGATGTCTAGCAACAGCAGCACATGATGTCCCTCCGGCGCTTGTGGGGAGGGGGGTGAGCTGCAAGCACTTGTCCAATGGAGAGCAAGCGAGCATCCGGGCTTCCTTTGACACCCCCAACAAAAAAAAAAATCTCGGGCGAGCTGATCCTTGACAATAAAAAATTTTCAGTTGTCTCCAAGAATTAACAAAAGGCATTTCCCATCCTAATTCCTCTTTATTTCTCTTCTTTCCTGTATATCGCTCATACAGTTCTCTCTCCCCCTTCCTTTACATTATATAGACGTATAGAATATGGCTGTCTCCGCTTCAAAGCAAAAGCGTTTGGCTGCAAAGGCTGCTAAGAAGGCTGCCACTACCGGTGCCTCGGATGCCCCCGCTGATGCTGCTGCCCCCGCTACTAAGAACGAGGCTACCGCTGCCGACACTGGCGCAAAGGCCCTTGCCAAGTCGATGAGCGACCTCAAGCTTGCCGTCGACCGCTCGGCAACCGGTGTTCTTACTTCTTCGCCGCTGGGCCGCGATATCCAAATCGACTCTTACACTCTGTCGTTCCACGGGCGTATGCTTATCGAGAACGCATCCGTTGAGCTCAACTTTGGCAACCGCTACGGCCTCTTGGGCGACAACGGCAGTGGAAAATCCACCTTCCTGCGCTCTATCGCCGAGGGTGATATCGAGCTGCCTCCTCACATGGACACCTACTTGCTCAGCGAGGAGGCCGAGCCCACCGAGCTCTCGTCGGTCGATTATGTTGTAAAGACTGCGAGGGATGAGCTTATCCGCCTGGAGCGCGAGCTTGAGGAGCTCCTGACGTCCGAGGATGGCGCGGACAACCCTCTTGTCGACGATATCTACGAGCGCATCGACCAGATGGACGCTGCCACATTCGAGCCCCGTGCTGCTGAGCTGCTCCACGGTCTCGGTTTCGACAAGGAGCGCATGCTCATGCCCACCAAGAGCCTTTCTGGTGGCTGGCGTATGCGTGTTGCCCTGGCCAAGTGCCTGTTCAAGAAGCCCACTGTTCTGCTGATGGACGACCCTACCAACCATCTTGACTTGCAGTCTGTGGTGTACTTGGAGGAGTATCTGAAGCACTACAACCGCATTCTGCTGATCGTCTCGCACTCGCAGGACTTCCTCAACACCGTGTGCACCAACATCATTCACATCACTCCCAAGCGGCGGCTTGTGTACTATGGTGGCAACTACGATACCTTTGTGCGCACAAAGGCCGAAAACGAGGTCAACCAGATGAAGGCCTACGAGAAGCAGCAGGCTGAGATTGAGCACATCAAAAAGTTCATCGCATCGGCTGGTACCTACTCCAACCTGGTGCGCCAAGCCAAGTCGAAGCAGAAGATCATCGACAAGATGGAGGCTGCTGGTCTCATCGAGAAGGTTGAGCCCGACCGCAAGTACAAGTTCCGCTTCCCCGATACCCCGCGCCTGCCTCCCCCTGTTCTGAGCTTTGACAACGTCAGCTTTAGCTATGACGGCAACCTCGACAACGCCCTCTACTGGGAGGTCGACGCTGCTGTTGATATGGATTCCCGCGTCGCCCTTATCGGCCCTAACGGAACCGGAAAGAGTACTTTGCTCAAGCTCATGACGGGCGAGCTGGACGCCACCGAGGGCCGTGTGCAGCGCCACACTCAGCTCAAGCTGGCCAAGTACAGCCAGCACTCGAACGACCAGCTCGACGGAGACAAGTCGCCCATCGACTACATGCGCGACAAGTTCCCCAAGGCCAGCCAGGACACCGATTTCTGGCGCCAGCAGCTCGGTCGCTTTGGTCTTTCCGGGGGCCACCAGACCAACCCCATCCGCACTTTGTCCGATGGCCTCAAGAGCCGCCTTGTGTTTGCCGAGATCGCCCAGGAGGCCCCCGGAATCATTCTCTTTGATGAGCCTACCAACGGTCTTGCTCCCGAGGCCATCGATGGCCTGGCCGATGCCATCAACAACTTCACCGGTGGTGTCGTCCTTGTCTCCCACGACTTCCGTCTGATCAGCCAGGTCGCCAAGGAGCTGTGGCTGTGCGAGAACAAGGAGATCACAAAGTTCACTGGCTCCATCGAAAAGTACAAGGAGTCACTGCGGAAACAGATCACCGTCAAGGCCTAAGATTTCATATGCACCACCTTTGCTGCCTCCTTACTCCCTATTTGAATACCACACATACATATATGCACATTCTGCACCCGTCTCCTGTGCCGCGCTGGCGTTGAGCAGGAAAAAAATTCCTGCAATTCGCCAAAATAAAATCGCTCTCGGTTAGGCTCGAACTAACAACCTCCTGATTAACAGTCAGACGCGCTAACCAGTTGCGCCACGAAAGCAATTTGACATCAAGGTTCTGGCGGCGAAGAGAATACTATAATGGTCAATCAATTGGAACACCAATTGCATGGACAAAATGTCGTAAGGGGACGAAACGCTGAAAAGCTAGTTCCTGAACAGGTCCGCGAGGTAGTCCTCAAGCGGAGTGGGGGAGACCTCAGCGAACCTGTCGTTGTCGAGTTGGTGGGTGCCCCAATCAACGCGGACATCGCCTTCGGCGAAAGAAATGTGAAGCTGGTCAGCAACCCACTGCAGGCTGAAGGTATTGTCAACGTTTGCTGCAACACGCTCCTTCAAGACCTCAACAGGCACATTGGTGACTGCATATTTAGTCCCGGTGGCATTTTCAACCGCGCTGACCCAGTCGTTGTAGGAGAGGGTGTACGTAGCCAGACGCACAGTGGTGTTCTTGAACTGATCGTAGCGTCTCAGAACAGCAAGAGCATAGCTGGCGACATCCTTGCGAAGTGTGAACGAAATCTTGGTGTTTCCATCGCCAGGGACAATGATCGTGTGCTTCTCAGTATCCCAGTCGTGGAAAGGAGTGATGAACTGGTCAGCAAATCCGCCAGTGACGATGTACGTGTGGGCAAGGCTGGACTTCTCCAGAGAATCCCTGACGCCAAGCTTGGTTGCAAAGAATGCATAGTTGCGGTTCTCGGGCTTCGAAAGATCAGATCCGAGCTCTGATGGAAGGTACCACTTGACGCCTGCCTTTTCAGCAGCAGCAATGATAGTGTGCTGGAGGTGAAGTCCAGGGAAGCCAGTGATGTTCAAAACCACCTCCTGGCCCTGAAGTGCGTTCACAAGATCAGATTCGTTGTTGTAGTCGACGGCACGGACAGAGAACTGCGTGTGGCCCTTGACTAGTTCAATAGCCTTGGTCTCGCTCTCCTTGCGAGTAAAGATGGTCACATTGAACTCGGAACCAGCACGCTTGAACGCATTGATGAAGAGGGCACCGAGGTCACCGGTGGCACCGATGAGCACGACGTTCTTGAAAGTGGGTGTGGGGAGAGTATAAGACATTGCTATTGCTGGGTTTGGTTAGGAAGTATATTTGTATTTGTAGCTAGTAGAATTGACAGTTTGCCATGTGTTGAGTGAGGAATAATGTGTTGCTTGATGCCCAGGCGTGTCTTTTTATACCATTTTGTTTGTGGAGTGAATGCGCTTTTACATGCCTATATGTCTTGCACACGAAAGGCGTTCTTTTGATTATTAAGTTTGCCATGTATTGCGCAAAAGTTGCTCATTGTTTGTCAGACTACATTGCTCCCTATTTGTCAGCGCTGCACTATTTTGCGCCATTTCTAAACCGCCATCATAGGCGTGTAAAAAGTCCGCTCCCTTTGGCCACTTCTTTCCACCACTTTACGGTGGACTGGCATTTCAAATTATGCAATTCCAGCCTCAAAGCATGAAAACAGGGCTTCGAGCTGCTGTATGCACCGACTAAAAACCGTCTCGGGTCGCTAAACGATAACACTTTCCAACACTTGCTGAGGGGTCCAGAAAAGCGGGTGGAGGATATACTGGCTCGCTGCGGCCAGATACTCTAGATGGCACCAAAGCCTGCGCCTAAGAGGCCAACTGCCTGCACGTGGGGCAATTGTCCTCATGGATAGCAAAGGGCCATAGACCAATCAGCGGCATCCACACCTGAAGAACAGGAAAACACGGCCAAAATAGGTTTCTCGACGCTGCTGCTTCTCCAGAAAGCAGATACTGCAACAAGCACTGTCATCTAAACAAAAGGCTCAGAACAGCAATATCAAACCTGCCAACACCATCAAGGGAAAGCGGCAACCTACCCCATCGAGCGCTGCCCAAGTCGCGCAAACTCCACAGTCGATTTCCTTGCATGTTCAAATGCCCATACTAAATGAATTTGCTGCAGAAACCTAATAAGCGAATATCTCGCATACCATGTGTACAGCCAAACGTAGACAGCTCCTGCTTTGGTAAAATGTCGCTAAGGGTAAGCAAGCGAGTGCTATGCTATATGCAACAACTGAATACTGCACTCAACTGGTTACTAAACGTGCACATGGGATGAATCGCTTGGTGTAGGACGGAAACTACAGCTTTGCTTTAATGACCACACCAGCGCTGCTCTACTCGGCAGATCCAAGCTGGTTTGACACACTTCCTACGGACGATATCGAGATTGACCCAGCTCAGGCCATGCCGCTTCCTGAAGAGGGTAGGTACAACTCGAACACGAGGAACATAGCTTAACACGTATTGCATCGGTGCCTAACGGCAAAAAGTGTACCTTTTTGTTTTTGTAGAATCCGAAGGGTTTTACGAGGATACATGGGGAGACTTGGACAAGCAGACCCTTTTGAGATAACTACTATCAGTCGCCAGCAAAAGAAACCCCAAATAAAAGCGATGCACCATCTTCCGACGAAGCAAAAGATCGACCACGCCAGGACTCGAACCTGGAATCGCTTGATCCGTAGTCAAGCGCCTTATCCATTGGGCCACGCGGCCTCGATCAGACAACCGAATTCGAAAAATCAGAATTTTGATATCATGTCTTTCAGTACTGAAAATCTTGGTCTTCTTTTGGCAGCAATAGACTGCAGCATTCAACAAGACAACAAGGGTAGAAAAGGTTTCAGTACCCAATAGCCCTGCTTCGATTTGATGTGAACTCGATGAAGTATCCTCCAATCAATAGATCCTTCGTCGCTTCTACACCTGCGCAGAACTTCATTTCGTAGCGTTTTTGTCATGGTCGATGCCACCATACTCCCGACTCGCCAGTGGCCCCGGATACTTAGAGAAATCGCTGACCTGGCATTGTCAGACCCAGAGATAGTGACAATCAGGCCAACGTCGCAGTTGCTAAGCCACCAATTCCTACACAGCGGCATCTTGAGCAACTGCATCTCCAGGCTCATGTGGGGACATGACAAAATACCAGCCGAGGGGAAAGGGAGTATGGACTTGGAGCTCGTATATAAGGCACAATGAGCAAAGAAATCCGTTGAGAGGGGGCATCTTTTCCCTTTTTTTTTTCCTTACTGTTTTCCCTTTTTTCTTTTGCTCTGGAGTGGCGGTCTTTGGCCGTGTTTTAGTTTCTTTTATTTCTAGCAAGCAGGACGTTTCTCCCAGCTGCTGAGCATGCCGACAGATCAGCCCGGTCCTCTTAGTGATCAGACCTCTGGTGAGGAAAGACTTGGGAA
>MU604021.1:0-11597 GCA_025201845.1 Martensiomyces pterosporus | reverse complement strand
GCAAGGGTCTCTGCTTACCTTCTGGCAGGAGAGGCACAGCGCTCGTGCAGAAAGAGATATGTGAGAGAAATCTCTGACTGCGCACTCGCTTTTGCAAGCACAGCCTGATGGCCTACCACAAGGGGCACTGTATAGCTGCCGCGCACATGCCCACATTGAATTGTTAGACTATGAGGCAGGGTGGCCGTGTAGAAAGTAGGGGTGTACTTGTAAATAGATTTATTGCTAACAAGGAAACCACTACTCTACTGCGGCGGCCTCCTTGCTTTTATGCCAGGAGAACTTCTGCGCCTTGGCGGACTTTCAAAGGGGAGAGAGCCAGCTCAGCGGCACACTTCAATAGACTTTCCAGGTTCACAATTTACAAAAAGGAAGTTTCTGGGCCATCAACTCTGTAGGGCACAGCCACTCAACCGGAGCAAGCAAAAAAAAGCTGATCAGAGTGGGATTCGAACCCACGCCTCTACGAGACCACGGCCTTAACGTGGCGCCTTAGACCGCTCGGCCATCTGACCACAGTGAACCAAAGTCACCTGATATTTTTTGCAGGATTATAATAAATATCCTTCCAAAACAAGAAGATTCATGATCTAAACCGTGATCGTTCCCGCAGATCAGTTTTGCGGATGATAAGGACCATTGATCCAGTGAGAGCGGCGGCGGCAATCTATCTGGCGGTCAAAGGGGAGGAACCGCATATAAAAGCGTTACCTGCCTTGGTTTCTAGAGAGAGGAGTTTATTTAAGGAGCAAATTTGGAGAAAGGTATTGAAATTTAATGACCATTTAGTGAAATCTACAGTCTTTTTATCTAGACCTAGCGTGAGATCAGCAACGCGGAGCCCTCGAATGCACCCCTCGAACCTCCAGCCTGCACCGGCTAATCCGCATGCAGCACTACAGATGACGCCCAACGTGGGGGTTCCGAGAGTTTTCCTGCTTGGCTAGCGATGCCACCCGCAAGGTTCGATGGAGAGGATGTCTTATCCTTCCCATCTTCGTTTGAAAGGCATGCGGACTATCTCTGTATCTTCGAACAGACTGAGGAACGACGCCTTGGCTTTGTCCCAGTCATCCCCTGCGTTCTTCGCATGGCCTTTGAAGATTACTGCGTACCCGTCTGACATGAAAGAGGCAGCTCTCTTGCACCTGTCCTTGCCGAAGATACGGAGATAGTCCGCATGCCTTTCGAACGACGATAGGAAGGACAGAACATCCTCCCCATCGAACCTTGCGGGTGGCATCGCTGGCCACGATGGGACCCCCCCACGTTGGGCGCCATCTGTGTTGCTGCATGCGGGTTCGCCGGTGTAGCATTGAGTTCTGAGGAGTGCATGAATCAACAAGACGGCCGGAACGAAACGGAGGACTGGGCCGGGCTGAAGGCCAAGCTCATGAACAGCTTCAGCCTACCAAGCGACGATAACGTGTGACTGACACACACGAGTGGTGCAAGCGATGCTGATGGCCAAACCTGAACCCGAAATAGAACGGATTGATGAGGACCAGGTATCGACGACAGACCGTCAGAACCGGGGATTCGGATCTACTGGAACCCACATGATGGAGCCAGCACAGTGACAATGTTCAACGGCATGCTCAGCGTTAAATGGTAATTGATATAACAAGGTAAAAGCTACAACTTTTGGATAAACAACAAGGTAAAGAAGGCAGCAGCGTCCGACGGGTTTGATGCGTTCGATGTTTCAATGGTTCGATAATGTCTCTAACGACAGAGATAGTTGGCACCCTTTACGCTGGTTCCCTAGTGCCGCTGCAGGGTAGATATTTGTCAGCATTCGAATAGATATTTCTCCTTTGCATGCCACCACTTAGATTGTCAGTTTGAGCGATCCCCTGAGCAGCGCAAAGGTGGCTTAGACGACGGACACATTGATACTGGAAGCATCCCAGCCTTGACGTTGCCCCGAGTCACCCATATGGGCAAATGCTTACCGACGCTCACGGCTGCATTTGAGGAATCGCTCCAACATGCAGCCATGGAGGCACAACAGTCAGCCAAACTGCCCACCCTTCACCAGCAACTCTCTCATCCATGGCCCAAGTCAGACATTGCCTTTTATCTTAATACTGTAGCCTGTTGGTTAAAGCGTTGGCAGTGGTTGTTGTCTTTATTATTCATCAGTGCAGAGCACTCATCGGAAGCCAGGCAGCCTCAAAGCCTGACTATGCGCAATCAATAAACCGGCTGTCAGTTGTATTGGCGAGAAACAACGGCATGATGAATAAATATAAAGTAGAGACAGCCTAAACGTTGAAAGTAAAATACCCAAGCCTGCTTGATAGCTCGTCGATTTCCTGGTTGTCTCTCTCCACAATCGCACAGTTAGCCAGCTGATTCGCTCTGGCCAGCGACATATTACCAGCGCTCTTATTGATATGGTCAAGCCTGACATTCAATGCGTGGATCCTGATTTCCTCGAGGATCTCTTCAATCAAGTCCCTGTTCTTGACACCATTTCCCATGGCTGTCATCCACCCATTCTTCATCCACCTCCTCCACCCACTGGTCAAGCAGTAAATGACATACTTTGACTTGGTGAAGATCCTGATTGGCCTTCTGACCAAGCTATTGGACCTTTGCGGCTGGCTGCTGACAATCTGGATAGCCTTCAGCACGGCGGTTAGGTCGGCGCGCTGGTTTGTCTGACGTGGACCAGGCAGTAGCTCGGATACATTGCGGCTATCCCCGTGGCTAAAGTACACTCCAACCCCTGCTACTGCCTCGGGACGTCCGTTGCCCTTGCACACGCCATCAGTGTAGATGCTCAGGGTGTTCGAGCATTCCGGGCCATTTGCCGGGCTGAGTTCGTATTTCTCGATGTAGACATCGTCGCCAATGCCCATGTATGCCTCGGCGTCTTCGATGGTGTTGAACCCCTTCAAAAGTCCGCCCGGGTGTCTTATGAGCTGCCTCTGTGCCGCTCCGTAGGTCAGGTAGAGACCAGGGTTGCGGCCGACCTTGACCACATAGTAGGCTTTGCCCATTTTCTATTATCAACGTAAAGCTGCCGAACAAGAAGAAAAAAAGCGACAGCAGAGAGAAAAGAAAAGAGAGTCAGTGAACAGAGCTGCGTTATTGGGCGGACTCTTTCCAAGCAGCTCCTTAAATAGGCAGGTCTTTATGTTCCAAAGCTCGACGCTTGTATTCTTCTGCAGCGGTGGCTTAGCAGCTCACACTCCTTTTCCTTCATGCAGAGGCACAAAGATCCACCTGAAACGTGAGCACCCCATATCTCCACATTCAAAATCACGCACAGCAAGTTCTAAGCAAGTAATATCCACAGACCCGCAAAGCACCAGCCATCCCCTCTTCACCACCACTCAGCGCATCTAAAATATGGCGACGTTCAAGTCTCTTTCAGCAGGCCTCGACTGGTCCACCGGACTGCCTGCTGCCGGCACAACAACCCTAATTTCAGGTGGCTTGGAATCCGAAGGCAGCGTGCTGATCCCGCACTTCCTGAGCGGCTCCTTGGACCAACAAGTCCCAGTAATCCTGCTGAGCTTCACGCAGACCTACAATCACTACATGCACATAATGCGCAAGATGGGCATCAACCTGACCAAGCACAAAATACAGTTCGTCAACGCACTCACACAGGCCCCCTTATCAGCGCTACCCTCAGCTACTCGGCCGCACTACACGCTCAGCGAATGGCCCGAGTTCTTCGCTTGGCTCGCACAGCAGCCTCCCAGCGTACTCATCATTGATGGACTATGCTCGCTGCTGGATCAAGGACGGACAGTGGACGAGGCTGTGTGGTTCTTTGGGGCGTGCCAGAGGATCACGGAGGAGAAGAGGGAGGGCGGGGCTAGACTTGTGGCCAATGTGTTCTTGGATGAGTTTACGGAGCTACTGGTTAGATCGGTAGTACGCAAGGCGCACTACTTTTTCAATTTTGAGGCGCTCTCGTCGGGTGCATCCACCGATGTCTCGGGTCAGTTGACCGTGGTGCCGGGACACCTGAACTGCCAGCTGCGCAGCGAAAAGCAGTTCAAACCTGTACTTCTCCACTACAAAGTGACAGACACAACGGTACAGTTCTTTTCTCCCGGCCAAGCCCGCACCGTTCTCTAACTGCCAGATGGAAATAAATGCGGTTTTCTTATTTTATATACACATACAATGAATAAAAGGAAAATGAGAAGAGTGAGCGAAATGAAAAAGATGTCAAAAGGATTAAACGAATAAAAGGGGAAAAAGGGTGCGCCACTTTTCGTTTAGCAAGAGGACACTCTCAGCATGGTTGGAGCGGTGCGCTCCGTAGCTGCATTACCAGCCTGACCAACAGCAATGGACGACTCGAGAATAAGCTGCGAGAGCACAATCTCAGCCACCAGGCTGGCGATGCCAATAGCAGCCGAGCGAGTAGTCTCTTCATCACCCACAACACTGCAAGCACTGGGCTCCTCTTCGTCACGCATGCTAAGCAAGATGTCAACGGCTTGCTTGCGGCGTGCCTCTCTCAAGAGCTCCTCGGAGCGAGTGGCCTGCGAGCTGGGCAGTAGGGCAGTGTTCACGGTGATAAAACCCGATCCGCTGCTCTTTGCAGCCCAGCTACCACCAGTGCTGGCCGAAGGACCAGCAGGGCCCTTCTTTGCAACGACCTGTCCGATATCCTTGTGTGGGTTGAAGCGGACAACTGGAGCAGGCGAAGCCTTGGCTGGCTGCTGAGCGGGTGCGGTGGTGGGCATGACAGCACGAGCAAGAGCGCTGTTGCCGCCAGCAGCAGAGGCAGGGGTGGAAGCCAGCGGAGATGACGACACTGTGTTGCTGCTGCTGGTGGTCTGCGAAAGGGACAGAGCATTCAGCCTCAGCCTCAGCTTTTGAATCTCGTCGCGGAGCTGCAGGTTTTCCTTCTTCGAAATGGTCAGGTCCTTTCTCAGGCTGTCAGCCTCCTCCTTGTGCATGCGGACTTCGGCCTCGAGGTTGGAGATGTACTCTACAATAAAAGAAAAGAAACAGCAGTGCTCAAATGGGTTAGCAGCTAGTGCTGGCGTGTAGTATAGTGTGGTCGGTTTGCTACTGGAGCAAGGCTGCGCATGTGTGCTACAAACAACAGCATATTGCGGCTGCGTCGCCACGTGGAGTTTGGCTATGCAGCAAAGGGACATGCGCTGCCTGACACATGTACACGTAATCCATCTTGAAAGCTTACCCTTGCGACGCACACGGAAGTTGCGAGCTGAAATCTTGTTGCGCAGCTGACGACGTTCCTTCGATGTCAGGTTCTTCATATCGATTCCCTCCATATCATCAGCGCCACCCTCATGCTCGGGAGAGGCATGGCGGTTGGGTGTGCCTTCCCTGTGGATGCCTCCACTCTGAGCCGAAGAAGCCTGCTGTACTTGAGCAGTAGCAGCAGCGGTATTAACTCGGCTGTTCGCAGTAGTGGCAATAGACACACTACTTGCAGACACGTTTGTTGCAGTATTGCCCATGGTTGACTTTACGCCGTTGCGCTTGCCGGCGCTGCTCAGAGCTTGCTGCTGGATGGTCTGTCTAGAAGCAGCAGGTGCACGGGCCGGCGGGTGGCTTTGGGCCTGCGCAGCCTTCTGAGCCAGAGTGCTCTTAGCGCCAGCCCCGGCAGCGGTAGCCGCGGGCCTCTTGTCAAGTGTAGTGACGCTTGTGGCCGCAGCACTGCTGTCAACCAGAGCCGGAGGAGACGGGTCAACAAGCATGGCCTCAGCACCTTGCACATCAATAGTATCTGCCGAGGGAGCAAGAGACGAGGAGCCGGGAAGGGGCGCCAGGGCAGAAAGGAGAGCAGCAGTGAAGAGAGCGTTAGGGTCAGCAGCAGCACTGGTGGTAGTTTCTTCTGGAGCCGGAGCCATAAAAGAATCGCTCGTCTGAGCAGTGGCGCTGTTCAGAGAGTTTGGGTCAATGGTCGACGCACCCGCAGTGCTCGAGTTGGCTGCGCTCAGAATGAGCTGGAGCAAAAGGTCGTTTCCGAGCACAGAAGCTGCGGTTTTGTCAAACTCGCTGCCTCCACTAGTGCTGTCGGCGGCGGAGGTGGAGTCGACAAGAGCCTGGTTGATGTAGGCGTTGAAAGTGTCGTTATCCATGCTGTGCTGTTTTATCGGCAGGGAAATTGAAGAATTGCTGGCAATATAAACAAAAACAATTGAAAGTCCAAATGTGCCTGCTACTTGGCGTCAAAAGGAGTGTTTTGGAAGGGTTCAGAAGAAGAGAAAAAAATAGGGGGAGGTGTTCTTTGTATGTGTGCTGGGAAGTATGTAGAAATACGAGAGGAGCGAAGGCTAGAGGGAAACGGAAAAGGGGTGTGTACGAGGGGTGTCTGGCTTGGGCCTTTTAAATCCCGAGAGCAAAGCCAAGAAAATTTTCAGCTACAAAGAATGCCCCCCTCTCCCTTGCCATATTCGGATTTATTCTGCAACCACACCTCACTTATCCGCAGGTGCCAATCAAAAGCGCTCTGCTGAGTAATAAGCCAGCACTAGCTTCGACTGTGCCTCGGAGCCGCTCTGATACTCCCCATATCCAGAAAATGACAACAGCAGCAGCAGCAGCAGCAGCAGCAGCAGCGTAGCGGGCTGTTTTGCTCTTGGCTTGTTTGTTTCCCTTGTAGCCTACCTAATACCTCTTGAGTGCTAGTTTATCTCAAGAGTGGTGATACATCAACCGCATAGCATGGAGTGGATATCGAGTCAAAACAAACTCGTAGAGATAGTGTCTCTGTCAATTGTCCTTGCTGATAACTACCGCAATAAACAACAGCCATGCGAGCTGCATAGCATTATCTGTTTGTTGTCTTTTAATTGTTGGTGGTGGTGCTGCTGAGGCGTCCTCATGGGCAACCTTGGTTTTTTTTTTCTTTTTACAGCTTCCAGGCGCCTGTTCTTCTGGTAAGCTCGTGGCGGCCTAGGGCAACAAGTCAGCGCCAGGGGCTTCGCTGTTTGGAGCTGTGCTGGACACCGGGTCCACAGCACCAGCATAGCCCACCGAGGCCTGTACCCACAAAGCACACTATACGCCTTTTCGTTTGGTCAAAAAGTGTCTGCGTGCATGCGTGCTATTTGCTGCTATTGCTTTTTGCTGAGCCCAATGAAAATTTCACCAGCCTGCCCACCCAACGCCACCACGAAAGCCTTCGTCAAAAAGTCGAGATACGCGTTTCATCTCTCTTGCCAAAAGCTTGAAACCCCTTTTCCCTATTTTCTTCCCTCCGCAACACCTTTGCTCATTTCTCTTTTACTTTGCTCAACGAAAGCGGGCCGCAAAGATACAGAAAATGGCGTCGTTGGCTCCAACCCCGCCTCGCGTCATCGAGGTGCCCATTGACAATTCCAACGATGTGCTTGAGATTGATTGCTCCCAGCTGCCTTCCCACGCGGCCGAAATCTGCGACATTTTGGAGAACGAAGGCAGCGCGCTGCGGTTCTACCAGCTATTCGCTCTGGAGTACTACAGGCAAGGCCACACGGAGGAATCCATTGTTGCGCTGAAACGCGGCATGGCCAATGCCAAGGCCAACGACCAGACGGCCAAAGTGCCTTTGCTCAATTTCCTGGCCAGTATTTATGTGCAAAAGGCCAAAAGCGCGGTGACAAACGCTAATGGAGGCGACAGAGATATGCTGCTGCAGATGGCTTCGACGCTGCTGACCGAAGCGGAGAGAATTAACAGGTCAGAGCCCAATACGTATTTGGTCAAGGGCATGCTGGCGATGACAAAGAGACTGCCGGACGCCGCGCTGCAGCAGTTCAATAGCGCGCTGAGGCTGGAGCCAGGGTGCTTGGCGTCGCTATTGGGAAAGGCTAGAGTGCTGTTTGGAAAGAAGCAGTTCCAGCAGGCCTTGACCACCTACCAGCAGATCCTGACGCTGAGGCCGCAGGGAAAGCCTGACGTGCGTATTGGTATCGGCATGTGCTTGCAGAAGCTGGGACATGTGGAGGATGCCCGTCGCGCTTTGGAACGTGCCATCGAGGTCAACCCAACGGCTGCGGCGCCGCATATCTTGCTAGCTACCATGGATCTCAATGCGGTTAAAAGAATGGTCGATCCGCGTATCAATGAGTCCCTCTCTGAGGATGGCTCCCTGGACCCCGTGATGAAGGAGGCTGGAGACCGTCTCCAAAGTGCATTGAAGCAGCTCCAGAGGGCATATGAGCTGCAGCCCGACAATGCGGTCACGCTGACGCGCTTGGCTGATCGCATGTTTTACAAGTCGGACTACGAGGGCGCCAGAAAATTGGCTGAGCGGGCACTGAAGACCGCTGATACTATGGCCATTCAGGCAGAAGCCCACTATCAGATCGCGCGCGCGCACCACGCGGCTAAGCGGTTTGATGTGGCGTACGAGGCGTATCAGAAGTGCTTGGCGATTAATGAGAAGCATGTATTGGCCCGGTACGGCTTGGGCCAGATGCAGCTGCAACGCACGGACATGTCCAGTGCAGAGGCTACGTTCCAGCGCGTCGTCGAGCGCCACCCGAAATGCGTAGAGGTTCTGCGCGCCCTCGGCTTCCTCCATGCCCGCTTGCCGAATAACAAGGCCAAGGCGCTGGAGTACTACGAGAAGGAGATGCAGGTTTTGGCAGATGAAGCCACAGAACATGCCAAGCGCAAGGGCAGGTCGGCAGAAGACGTGGCTGGATGGTTCGATGACGCCAACCTCTTTCTGGAATCCGGTCTACTATACGAGTCACTCAGTGCCAAGAAGGCACGAAAGGCGTATGCGATGGCGGCTGATATCCTTGCGCGCTCCAAGGGCGCTGGTGAGTCAATCCCAGAGCTGTGGAATAACCTGGGCGTGCTCGGCCAGCTGACAGGCGACGAGGACGAGGCTATCTTTGCCGAGTACGAACAGGCCGTAGCAAAGTGCAACAAAATCCTGGCTGCTGCGCGTAAGAGGCTTGCGGAGAAGAAAAGCAGCGGGTCGTCAGGAAGCAGGGCTGCCAGCGAAGTCCAGAGACTGGAGGGAACGCTGGTGAGCATCACCTATAATACTGCCAGGTTCTACGAGCACTGCGGGTTCTGGGAGAAGGCCGAGGGTCTCTATAAAAAAATCCTGGCTGATGTACCGTCCTACGTAGATGCGCGCTTGCGCTTGGCGCATGTTGCGTTCTATTGCCGCGGCAATGCTGACGACTCCTTGGCCCAAATCAGCCAAGCCATCGGCGTGGATGCCAAGAGGCCAGCGGCCTGGCTGATGCGTGGAAACATTGAGCTGCAGAGAAAGAACGTCCAAGATGCTCGGCGCGCCTTTGAACACGTTTTGAAGGATATTGCCAAGCACGACATCTACGCCCTCTGCTCCCTGGGCAACTTCTACCTGGCTGCAGGCAAATCGGAGCAGTCACGGGCAGTGGCGGAATCCAACCCGGCATCGTCGACCGCAAAGAAGGCTAAAGAGCTGTCGGTGCAGAACTACAAGCGCGCATTGGAGTTCTTCGACAAGTGCCTGCAGTTAGACGAGAAGTGTGCCGCCGCGGCGCATGGTGCTGCTATTGCGATGGCCGAGAGGGGCTTTGCGAATGAAGCTCGTGTGGTGTTCCAGGATGTCAGAGACGCAGCTACGGGTGGCTTGGGGTCACTCGCGCTTTGCTCTCCTGCTAGCGAGCTTGTATTTAAGAGCGCTAAGAACACGCTGACTGCGGTAGAGAGTGGGGTAGCGGCCACGCCGTTTGCCGATGCACCTGTCGGCAGCGACGTTCTGCTGTGGTCTGGAATCAACGTTGCCCATGCGTATGTTGAGGTCGGTAGCTATCGCCAGGCAGTACTGGCGTATGAGGCGAGTATCAGAAGACTGCAGGAGACCACCAAGATCCTGGAGGATGCCTCTACGACGAAGAAGAGCTGCGAGAAGCTTCTGGTTTCCGAGCTGGATGGCAATGGGGAACCTGCTGCTGACGCTGCTGGCGGTGTAGTTGCTGTAAGGATGACCAAGGCCGAGAGAAGCGAGCGCAAGCGCGTTGAAAGAGACCTGAGACTGTACTTGGTCAGGGCTCTATATATTCACGCAAAGGCTGAAAAGGACATAGATACCATGCGCACGGCGCTGAAGGAAATCCGCGGTCTGTGTACGGCGATGGACATTGAGCTACCCGACTCTGTGGTGGAGAATAAGGAGCCTAAAGAAGATGGGGGCGATGGGCCAGTGAAGGATGCTGAGACCGACATCGAGATGAAGGCTGCAGGCGACGACGATGTGGCCAAGCCTGCTAAGCCACAGACTGTTGCTCAAGAGAAGAAATCAGCTGCACATGTGTCGCCTGACGATGCACTCATTCTATTCGATTTGGCGCTTATCGAGCAAGCCGTCGCACAGCTGGTCAGCGAGTTACCCGAGTCGCGGCGCACGCTCAGCGACCTCGAAACAGCATTGACTGACTTGGAGCACAGCACAGCGGTGTTCGCGTATTTGGCAGAGAGGGGCAAGTCGGCACAGAAGAAACGCCAGCGGCTCCTCTACAGCCCCCGCCTTGCTAACGAAAGAGCCGGCTACGGCAAGTCGTTGGTGGCCAAGCTGGCCCGCAAAACGAAGGAGCAGGAGCTGTTTGAGCAGGAACGGAGGGAGCATGTGGAGAAGTGGCGTAAGAAGCAGGAGGAGGAGGAAAAGATGAAGCGCGAGGAAGAAGAGCGGAACGACAGAGAGAGGAGGGAGAAGGAGGCCAGGATACTGAAGGAAACCGAGGAGAGGAATGCTATACTGAGGCAGGAGATGGCAGCGGCAGCGGCTGAAGCCCCGGAGAAGGAGGGTGGGAGGGACCGGCCGAAGAAAGCAAAGGAGGAGGATGACTTTATCTCGGATACAGATGACTTGTTTGATGAGCCCACGCCGTCGCAGGCCAAGAACAAAGGCGACGATGCTGATTTGTACCCTGATGCACGGCCTGTGTCGAAGAAGAGAGAGCCGCGGGGTAGGATCCGCAATGCGCCATCGGGTGGTCACACTGAGGATATGGACGCCTTGGCATCGACGTCCAAGAAGCGCAAGAACAACAGCGCAGCTGATGATAGCACTGACGCGGATGCTGGCAATAGCAGATACAAATCGAAGGCCATTATCACTGACTCTGACGACGAGTCTGACTAAACAACAGTTCGAAGTTGCAGCTCTATTTCTCTCAGTTTTTCTCTTACCATTTAGTTCCTCCCAATAAACAACCCTACACACAGTGATACTCCCCTTGAATGTATAGCTGGCGTGACATGCCCATTAATGAATACTGATAGCCATCCAAAAAAAAAAAGCATCATGATCAACGATGGCTGCGGTTTGGCTGCGTTCAACTACCTAACCTGCATATCCACACCAGCTGCTGCAGAATCAAAAAGAACTCTGGAGAGGCATTTTTGCAGCGTCTGTGGGTACCGGGGTCTGTATACATGCGTTGAATGCGGAATGCGCTACTGCTCTCTGGCCTGCAGATCGACACACATAGACACTAGATGTCTGAAGCACGTAACGTAAAAATAAAATGCCTCCAAGCACCTGTGGCACCAGAAAAGAGTGGAAATGCGCAAAAAGAGTCGCTCTCGGTTAGACTCGAACTAACAACCTCCTGATTAACAGTCAGACGCGCTAACCAGTTGCGCCACGAAAGCAA
>MU604020.1:11068-64996 GCA_025201845.1 Martensiomyces pterosporus | reverse complement strand
GCTCCATGTTGCGAGGCCGGCAACAAGGAGCAACAACAGTGCCTAGGTAATTTATTCACGGGCTCTCCCGGATGGCACAAGTTTACACTTAGAGTGGCTATCTCGCACAGGGTCCTCTGGACACCCGTGCGGGAAGGCACGTGTTTGCTTAGTTTCCTGTCGCTTTAACGACATGGCTTCTCGTGCTCCTTAGCCGACCCCGCTATGGGGACTTCTAGTTTCTTGGCTCTTAGTTAAGTTCATTAGGAAATACATCGGCTCCACCACTCCATACGAGTGGCGCCCAGTCGATAGCAATCCTGGTGGTGCAGCGACCAGCTTGGCTTGATACATCCTGTACTGCGTGGCTATCTTGCTCGCATCCCTGGCTTCTGTATAGGCACGCACTCGTATGCCACCCACCTTAGGCGAGATAGAGAGCCACATTTATTGTCAAGTGGCTAGAGTTCGGCCAAGCCCGCTATCCCTCTGCATCCACAGCACCCCAAGCACTGTGCTTTCCACATTCCTCCTCCCAAATCCACACATGGATGTAGCCCCATTGATATGGTGCTGGCTGATATACAGGAATATGCGCCATGCATATGCAAAAACTGGCTGTAATATAGGCTGGCATTTGGAAGAATGTACATGTAATGCTGCAGCATGTCTGGACGTTGCCATGGCCCCCGCTTATCACTATGCGCCTCTCGCCACTACAGCTTTTCTTTCTCTCCTTCCCTTGTCCCTTTACAGCTAGCTGTTTTTACTTTTGTGCGGTAACAATACGCCTGTTCCTACTGCCACTGGTATAGCATAACTTTACTACTATGAAACTTTCGCTGGCCATTCTGCTCGCTCTAGTGTCGGCAATATATGCATCAGCGGTAATCCCACACAACAACAGCAGGACAAGCGCCAATGACAGCATAAAGGCGACAGAAAATGAAGAGAACGCAAGCGTGTTCGCACTTGTATTATACATGTTTGTTCAAGCGGCTAGAGGCTTGGCAAGCCCTATCCGACTGCTAATGAGGCCGGGGTCAGAGCTAAAGACGTTTGCACAGTAAGTACACTTGCGCATGTAACAGCATGTAAACAGTAGCTTTACATGGACGCTGTTTACCATCGTTTTGTTCGCATTTGCTGCCTCCACGCCGCTTGATGACATATAGCTATGCGCGTGCATCGTATATCCTAAAAGACAAGTGGGACTGTGCTCCAAGCTGCCAGATTCCAGAGACACTGGGCACTGCAGTCGACTACACATGGCACAATGCCGCGCCTATCAGCGTAGGGTACATCGGCCACAACCCACTCACGCAAATAATAGTGGTGTCGTTCCGAGGCACTCGCGACACGGATGACTGGGTTCAGGACTCGGAGTTTGCACTGGACTCTTGGCCGGCACAGATCCCAGACTCGATGGTTCACCATGGCTTTCTCACCTCTTACCAGGCCGTGTCCAGCAAAGTAGTCCAAAGGGTGAAGAAGCTAGCAAAGGAGTATCCCGACTACAAGATTGTGTTCACCGGCCACTCCCTTGGCGGTGCAGTGACAGTCCTATGCGCGGTGGATGTGCTGTTCCAAGAACCAGACCTTAAACGCCGCATCCACATCTACACATACGGCATGCCTCGCATAGGCAACGATGCCTGGGCAGACGGAGTAGACAGCCTGGGACTCAGCATATACCGCATTGTGTATGAGAACGATATTGTCCCGCACATCCCATTCCAGTGGCTTGGATATAAGCACTTTGCACAGGAGGTCTGGGTTCACGATAACCGCACAATATTCTGCGGCAGGGACGGCGAGTCTCCCAGCTGCTCCTCTCAGGTACCGCTTACGAGCTACAGCATCCCCGACCACTCTCAGTACTCGCTTGCTAGCTGGACCGTCACTATCTAGTTTCGTTTATTTCCCCTTGCCTGTTATGTCTGTAGCAAAGTAACAACAACGCTAGCTGGAAAAGAGCGTGCTGACAGTCTTTAGACCCGTCTCCTACACAGCTCGGCTAAATCTGGTTCTTGTACTCGCGAAGAACAACAGGAATACTGGTGGTGGGAATCATGCCAACCTCGGTGATAATAACCGACACAAAGTCTGGAGGAGTGATGTCTTGCGCCAAGTTCACCAGACGCAGGTTGCGGGTGGTGCGCCAGTCGTTCAGTGGGCACTGGATGCCAAGCTTGGCCTCAGCCTTGGCCTGGACGGACGAGTTTGGCGTCAAGGCGTTCTTAGATGCCTTTCCTTGCTTGCTGCCTGCCGATATCTCATTCGAGGCATCATCGACACGCGAGCCGCGGTTGTTCCATCTCGGGCGGGCCGAGTATCTGTCGCGAGCATAGGCGCTGTACTCCATCTCTGACAAAGACAGATTGCTCTGCATGCCCACAGGTTCAGCGTCGGGGTTGCCTGCCTTGTACATCAGCGCATCGGGGGTGCCAAGCTCATTGCCTACGACAGCATCCAGCTGCACTCGCTCGCTGAACTTATAAGTTTCGCAGGCAACGATAACAGGAACGTGGTACGACTGAGCAGCAAGCGCAACCATGGCAGTTCCGGCACGGGAGAGCATTGCACCGTTGGCGAAGAAAGCTTCGGCACCCAGGAACACCTTTGACGCCTCGCGCATGAGGAAGCCCAGCGCGATGATCGGCGCATACGTGACGCCGCCATTCGATCCGTTGCGACCTCTGCCCTTTCCGCGCGAGCTGTTCAAGTCTGTTGGCGCAGCGACCAGGCTGCCCGAGTCGACGCTCGAGCCAAGATCAGTAAGGCCAGCCTCGATCAGCCTGCGGACAAGCTTGCGGCCCTCAAACTGGGGCCGCGAATCAATAACAATGACACGGAACCTACGGCCTGCCTTGTGTGCAGCGATGAGGAGGCGCTGCACCGTCGACGAGGCGCCGAATGTAAGGATCACGTCGCCGTCCTTGATCTTTTGGGCGCCAGCCTCGGCAATCACGTCTCCGGCAGCGGTAATTCTCTCCTTCATGTAGTCCCGGATACGCGCAGTCAGCATGCTCTTGGCAGTGGCCTCATCCATGTCGGCGGGTATGCGGACAACCTCGTCCTTGAGGAAGCGGATGGCGTTGCCCATGCCGACACACATCGGGCGCTGGTGGACCAGAAAGTTGATTTGCGGCGAGAGATAGACCATCAGGTTGCGATAGAGCGAGGTCTGGGGAGGGGTCGTGTAGTCGGCAATAACATCAATAAACGCAGCCAGCATCGACGCAGCGCGGGCGTTCGCTCCAGCGATCTCCATCGTAGCCATCCGCAGACCAACCTCCTTGATGCGCGGATGAATGGTGATTCCAGCAGACTGGTTCGTAAGCTTTGTAAACCTGCGCTGGCCTGGCCCGCTCGCGTACGGCGGCGCTGCATCACGCAGAGTAGCCTCAATGGGGGCCCCGCCAGCCCCTGCAATCGTCACCGTTGCAGGCTCGCCAGTTTCGGCCACAACATACGCATCTCTGGCCATGCCAACAATCACTTGAGGGCCGGGAGGGAACGAGGCGTTCTTGACGCCTGCAACAAATGCGCCGGCGTCTCCCGTTCTGTGCTCGGCTGTTGCCGTGTTACTGGACCCCAGAGGCTGGCCAAGTGCCAGCGCAGAAGCCGTGGTTGGGGGATGGTGTGGGAAGTCCAAGTGTGAGTAGAGGTGCATGCGCTTGTCCTCCAGCAGCACTCTGTTGCTCATGTTGACAGAGGCATTCTGGTGATGCGATGCCATATGCGCTGACGACGCAGCGGCTGTAGCCTGCTGTCCGCCCAACTCAGCCCGCGATTCGCGGCCGTCACGGGTGACCACAGAAGCCGCCATACCATCCCTGTGGTGCTGCTGCTGTTGCTGCTGCTGCTGATGGCCACCTCCAGGCTTCTGCTGGGCTCTGGCCTGCTTGGCCGCACGCTCGCTCTCTTGCTTGGCGCGCCGCTCTGCTTTTGTCGTCGGCTTTTTCTGTGCAGCGTTCGGGCCCTCCTGCCCGATAATGCCCTTCTGCTGTAGCTCAATCATCTTCAGTCTGCGGCGCTCTTCCTTCTCTGCTTTGGCCTTGGCCTTTGCCGAATCAGCTGCGTCGGCTGCTGAATCGGCTGTCTCGGCGGGCGGAGGCGGCGATGCCTCAGGCTGCTTGCCCTTTATCCATTTGTTCTGGTACGACATTTCTTTGCGCTAAGGAGCACGTCCTCTGAAAAGAATACGAAATTGACGTGTGTCGGGCACCGCGTGATTGAGCAGAGGGAGACCAATCCAAATAGTGAGGGCGTTGAGAGGCGGAGGAAACGTACTGATTGCAGCAAGGAGAGAAAGCGACTGGTACATATTTTTTTTCACCCCAGCGGGTCGCTCGCGCTGCGAGGTAACCAATGTTTTATCGAGCCGAGCCGATTTTGCCAACGCCCAGCATTTAGTTTCAATAGATGCATTCACCAGCACGGTAGCAATAGCAGTCGTTGCTGTAAAGGCAAACGTACATTAGCACTGAATCCTGCTATCCCAGTGAGAGAGAGAGAGACAGGGAGAAGGCTGTAAAAGACAGGCGAGCAATGGGAGAAAAGATGCTATCAAGAAATAAAGGAGGCGCCTGCAAGTATCAGAGAGGAGCATCGCAGAGGCAAGCTTGGAGGACGCATTTCTAGTGGGTGACCTGGAGCGACTGCTGCTGGACAAGAAGGCTGTAGTGGCCCTTGAGAGCCAGGAGCTCGTCGTGAGTGCCGCGCTCGACAATGCGGCCGTTCTTGAACACGACAATCATGTCGCAGTCCTGGATGGTGCTCAGGCGATGGGCGACGGTCAGCGTGGTGCGCTCCTTGGCAGCCTTGTCAAGCACGCGCTGGACAAGCTTTTCGCTGCGCGAGTCAAGGGCGGCGGTGGCCTCGTCGAGGAGAAGAAGCTTGGGCTTGCGCACCAGGGCGCGTGCAATAGCAACACGCTGCTTCTGGCCACCAGACAGACGGCCACCCTTCTGGCCAACGCTGGTGTTGAAGCCGTCGGGCAGGTTCACGACAAAGTTGTAGATGTTGGCCTCCTTTGCGGCCTCCTCAATCTCCTGCTGCGTGGCACCGGGCTTGCCGTACGCAATGTTGTCGCCGATGGTGTAGTTGAACAGGATGGGCTCCTGGCCGACGATGGCCATACGGTCGCGCAACCCAGTGATGCTCCAGTCACGCACGTTGGTGCCCTCAACATTGACGCTGCCAGAGCTGGCATCGTAAAGACGCTGGGCAAGCAAAATCGAGGTCGACTTGCCAGAGCCAGAGGCACCCACAAGGGCAACACTCTTGCCAGCCAGAGCATCGAACGAGATCCCCTTGAGGATCTTGGTGTCAGGGCGAATGGGGTAGCTGAAGCGGACATCCTCGAAGCTGACGTTGCCCTCGAACTTCTCGGGAACAACGCCGTCGGGGTTGAGTCCATCAATGTGGCTCTTGCGGTCAAGGGTCATGTAGATTCCACGCGACGAAACAGCGCCCTTGGAAACCATAGTCGAGAACTGGGCCAGCATGCCGATAGCCATGGCCGAGAACGTCGAAGCCATCAGAACTTTGGTCATCTGCTCCATAGTGATCCAGCCATTGAGGATGAAGCGGCAGCCAGCGTAGAAAATAAGCGCATTGATGAACAGGTTGCACGCCTGCGAAAATCCAAATCCAAGGCTCGTTACAAGGGCACCCTGGATGTTGCCCTTGTGCGGCAGGCGGTTGTGCTCGTTGAAGGACGTGATAAAGGTCTCCTCGCGGCGCAAGGTGGCAACCGTCTTGATGTTGCGGATGCTCTCAGCAGCAGCTTGGCCAGACCTCTCATACGCCTTCTTGGTGCGGAATGACGAGCCCCAGACAGTGCGGGCTTGGAGGAACTGGGCAAAGCCCTGGATGGGCCAGCACGCAAGCATGAGGAGAGCAAGGCGCCAGTCGTAGACGAATGCAATAACCATAGCGGTGGTCGCGGTAGACAGCGTGCTAACGAGGGTGCTGAGGACAGTGCCGACGACTTTGTTGACATCCTCAGCCTCGGTAGCCAAGCGAGCAGTAAGCATACCCGTGCCGTTCTCCTCGTCATCGTAGTACCCCGACTCAAACGACAGGTAGGCCTTGAACGTCTCATAGCGGATCCTGCGGGTAAGGCTCTCACCAGCAATGTGGAACAGACCAGCCCTGCCGAACATAGCGCACAAGTCAGTGGCCGAGAAGATAAGGAACAGGCAGGCATACTTGGTGGCCTCCTTCTTCATCTCCTTGGTGTCGGGGATGGACAGGGAAATAAGCAGGCTGGAGTAAACAAGAGCGAAGCAGGGCATCACGGCACCGTCGATCACAGCAAGAACAGCGCCGGGGATAGCCGCTTTCATCGAACTGCGGTACTGCATGAGGAGGCGCCAGAGCAGGTAGAAATCGCTGGACTCTTCGAGCGACTTGAACCTGAGCTTGGCATCCCTGGCAGACTGGGTGGTGGAGATGCGCTTGATGCTCTGCATGGTCTGGCGCGTGGTGGCCTTGAGATCTAGCGCCTGCTCCTTGAGCTCCTTGGCAATCAGCGCATCGACGTCCTCCTCATCGTCATCCTCGGATCCCTGCTCAGAGATACGAACAGCCTGGCGCAGCTCCTGGGCACGCACCATGGAGGCGTACTCGCCATCGGTAGACACAAGCTCCTCGTGTGTGCCGCTCTCAGAAACAACACCGTCGCGGACAACGTAGATCATGTCGCAGTTGCGGATGGTGCTGAGGCGGTGGGCGATCGAGATGGTGGTGCGGTCGGCAGAGAGCTTGTCGAGGGCATCCTGGACAAGGCGCTCGGAGGCAGTGTCGAGGGCAGAGGTGGCTTCGTCAAGCAGAAGAACGTCGGGGTTGCGGATGATGGCACGTGCAATCGCGATACGCTGCTTCTGGCCGCCAGAGAGCAGAGCGCCTCCCTCGCCGACAAGGGTGTCGTAGCCGTCGGGAAGCTGGCTGATGAACTGGTGGGCGTTGGCGGCCTTGGCAGCCTCAATGACCTCTTCCTCCGTAGGCGGGTTGTTCTCGGGGTCGATGGCGCCCCACTTGATGTTCTGCATGATGGTGGTCGAGAACAGAACAGGCTCCTGCGTGACGATGCCGATGCGGTGGCGCAGAGATCCGATGTTGTACTCCTTGATGTTCACGTCGTCAATCAAAACATCGCCCTCGTGTGGGTCGTAGAAGCGCTCGATGAGACCAATGGTAGTCGACTTGCCGCAGCCAGACTCGCCAACGAGAGCGACCTTCTGGCCAGGCTTGATCTCCAAGTTGAAGCCCTTGAGGATGGGGATGTTGGGGCGGCTCGGGTAGTTGAAGTGAACGTTGGTGAAGGTGATCTTTCCGTGGATCTTCTCGACCTTGACTCCGGTTTCCGTGTCCAGAGGGTCGATGGGCGACTTGCGGTCGATAATGGCGTACACTTTGGCCGCACAGCCTTGGGCGGTCGAGACAGCCGAGAGGTTGGGTGCGGTACCACCAAGAGAGAATCCGCCGATGAGCAGGGCAAAGATGACATTGAGAACCTGCTGTGCATCCATATCCCCAATGGAGATCTGCCAGATTCCAAAGTTGAACCCGACGCAGAACATGACAAAGATGAAGAACTGGATGAACCCAATGCCGGCACCCAAAACATAGCCCTTCTTCTTGCCAAACTCGTAGGCCTCCTGGATCTTCTCCTGGTACCTGGCAAGCTCGCGCTCCTGGCCGTTGAACGCCATGACAGTGCGGATGCCGCCGAGGACCTCGTCGGCGACAGCACCCGATGCAGCGGTGTGGTCCTGAGCAAAAGTGACCCACTTGGCGATCTTGATTCCCATGAAGGCGGCTGATCCAATGATGAACGGGAGCACGCAGAGGCAGATGAAGGCGAGCTTCCACCCCTTGACGAACGCAATGATAAAGCCGGTGATAAAGGACACGGAGTGCATGAACACAAAGCCAAACTTCTCGCCCAGACCGTCCTGGACCAGGTTGACGTCGTTGGTGATGCGCGTGGTCAGCTCGCCGGTCTTGATGGTGTCGAACCAGCCAATGTCCTGGCGCATGATGGACTCGTAGTAGAGCTCGCGGATGCGCAGGCCCTGGTTCTCGGCAGCAACGGACCAGCAGGCGTTGACGCCGTAGGCAACAACCCACATCATGATGCCCAAAAGGAAGAACCACAGGCAGTACTTTCTAGACTCGTGATCCAGGAGGTGGTGGGCATCATCTTCCCTGTGCAGCTGGATCCACGTGTTGTAGTTGATAAGGGCTTGCATGAGCGACGAGAACACAACAGTCATTGTTGGCGTAATCACGCCAGCAGCCACCGAGCACACGGAGCCCAAAATATTAAGGAATATGTCGGTTTTGGTTGCGAATCTGAAGAGTCGGAGCAAGGGAACGGGCGGCGGCTGCTCCTCGGCAACCTTGGGCCTATCCTTGTCGTCCTCGGCGTCTGCCTGAGGCAGCATGTCAATTTTGTCGACGGCATCGGCGGCATCCTTCTTGTCGATGCTCGTGCGGGACGTCTGCTGCGTCTTTTCGTGCAGCTCCTCAGTGCTCTCGGTCTGAGAGCTGCCGCCGCTCCGCTTCGGAGTAAGCGACGGAGATCCGGAGACCATTAATTAAGGTGCCGACAAGGGGGATGGGAGACAAGCGGAAAACAGAGTGCAAAAGGAAATAGGGGTATTTGTGGCGTGTGCGGTGTATGAAGTGGAAAGGGGGTGGGAGAAAGCGCGAAGAGAAAACAAAAGCAAGATGGCTGTCGAATGTTCGCTCTCAGGTACAAGGCAAAGCACGCAGGCTCCGGGCTCAGGATACAAAGATTCTAAAAGCTTGATGGGAAATATCCAGCTATTGGTAGGCAGAGCTACAAAGGCTAAAAGGCGATGTAAACAGTGTTTTAACAGCAGCAAGAATCAGTGCCAAGATTTTGACAGGCTCTCCCCTGCCCACAGCGAAAGATTTCTCGTCGCCAAACCAGAGAGGGATGGCACTCGTCGGTTCCAAGACGCGCGCCGCAGCCTCCATGGATTGACATGCGGCAGCAGCGGTATTTGGACGCAGCGGGAAAACGTCGGGGCTTCTGGCCTACACCCAGAAAAGCGCAACATGACAAAGCAAAGCCGCAGGACAGGGAGGGCATGACTGTTTGCATGGCAAGCGCACACGCACATTTTCCCTCTACTGTGACCGGCTCCTGTCTTAGCCGCAGCACCCCAAAGCGGCGCCCCTCTGTCCGGGGGAGAAGTCCGAGCGAGCAGTGGCAGCTCGAAGGCAACGGCGCACACGCTGCTGCCCATCGCCGAGGTGTGCACCTTGCCATCTCCTTCCTACCGCACATTGGCCAACAGCTACGCCTGCCGCTTCGCAGCCACCATGCGAGGGGCGAGCACTGGGTGTTTGTTACTCCAGCTGGCAATGCCGAGCTGGCTTGCAGGGACCAGCACACCTCAACAGCATATAAAGGCAGTGTTTTTTTTTTTTTGGAAAAGATGAAACTTCTGCTCGTTGCACACGCGATTATCTGTTTGGCTCACAAAGTGCTTTTCCCCACACACGCACCGGCCCAAAGCGCCTCGCTGGCCTCAGCCCCGGCTGCAGAACGGGTTTGGGCACACCGATTTCATCTTGGTGTCAGCTGATTTAATACGCCCAAATACATGCAGACTCGCCGCACCATGTCCACACACGGGCTGCTGGTTCCAAGACAGCGGGTGTGCCTCTTGTCAGGAGATGGGTGCTTATAGATTGGATGGGAAAGGACAGGTGAAAAACATAGGTGTGAAAGAGCTGTATGAAGAGGGGAGATGTGCGCCGATGATTACAAAGGAAGCCAGCGCCAAGAGGATTTGTCTTGGTCTGGCCATGGAGGGCATTTACTGCTGGGCGCACTGGACGCCAGGTCCACCCTGCTGATGAGCCTCGTCGTAGTCCTCCTCCATAGCCTCGGCACCAGCGTTCATGCGCTGCTGCTGCGAGGCATCAAGAGTCGCAAGCACGACCTCCTCCTCGTGGCATCCCTTGGGGACAGCAGCAAGAGGTTGCCGGGGAGGCAGGATAGCCTCGAGCTGCTTGATCTGCTCCTCGGACGTCCAGTTGGACTCGGGGAAGCGGATGTTGAACTTGATGTACAGGTTGCCCATGTTGTGGTGGCGGTAGGAAGGCATGCCCTCGCCCTCAACAGCCTTGACCTCGCCAGGCTTGATGACCTCGCCGGGCAGGATGGTGACGTTGAGCACGCGGTCGTCGAGGTGCTGGACGTGGACATTGCCGCCAGCCAGGGCGGTGATAAGGTCGATCTCGGCCTCGTAGTACAGGTCGTCGCCACGGCGCTTGAAGCGGGGGTGCTCCTTCTCGTCAACAATGATGACGATGTCGCCGGGAATGACGCCCGGTGCCTGGTCGGCCTCGCCCTTGAACGCGATCTTCTGGCCCTCCTTCATGCCCTTCTCGATGTGGACCTCGAGCTGCTTGCGCTCGCTGATGACCTTGCGGCCATTGCACTTCTTGCACTTGTTGCGCTCGTCAATCTCCTCGCCCGCACCGCCGCACTGGCGGCACTGCTGCTGGATCTGCTGCACCATGGGGCCCATCTGGCGGATGACAACCTCGATACCCTGGCCGTGGCACTTGCGGCACTCCTGCACAGCTCCGTCCTTGCCGCCCTTTCCGTCGCAGGTGGCGCAGATGATGTTCTTTGTGACCTGGAGCTTGGATGTCTTGCCCTTGTACAGGTCCTCAAGCGAGACCTTCAGGGCATGAGCCATGTCGCGTCCACGGCGGGGCCCGCTGGGTCCACGGCGGCCACCTCCGCCAAACATGCCGCCGCCGCCGCCAAAGAACTGCGAGAAGAGGTCCTCCGGGTTGATGCCGCCGCCCATGCCTCCGGCATCGCCGTTCAGGCCAGCCTCGCCAAACTGGTCGTACATCTGTCTCTTCTGGTCATCAGAAAGGATCTCGTAGGCATGCGAGACCTCCTTGAACTTGTCGCCCGCATTGGGGTTCTTGTCAGGGTGGTACATGAGCGCAAGCTTCCTGTAGGCCTTTTTGATCTCGGAATCGGTGGCGTTAGGCGAGACGCCAAGGGTATCGTACAGCTTTGTTTCGCGAACCATTGCGGGCTATAGAGTGTGCTGGAGTTGAACGTGTGTAAAGCTAGATGCGCCGAATTGAGAAAAGAGGTGTTGGGCAAGGCGTAGCTGTTAGTGCCAGTGTGGATAGCTGCGAGAGCACAGCAGACAAGGCTGGGAGGGGCTGGCCGCATGTGGCGCCAGCACAGGCGCATTCGCAGTCATTCGGACCGGCGGCACAGCATACACACACGGCCCGGCAGTGGTGGTGGTACCAAGCGCAAGGGCATAAAGCGCACATGCGTGGTGCGGTGCACTGCATAAACGCTGAAAAGCAGCTTTGCGAAAAGCCAGGCTATTTACCTTTTATAGTGATACCTTGCGCAAGAGCGTATATAAACCGTGCAGGGAGGCTGGTAAAGAATGCAGATTCTAGGTGCCAAAAGGAAGAGTGGAAGCAAGCCAGCAGAAGGGAGAGGAGCGGCAAGTGGCACCGAAGGCGTGTAAAATAAGGGTGCGCAAGAAACCAACCTCTCGAAGGGCATGGAACTTTGGGGATGCGTGAAGAATCAGAAAAAATTTCTGCGCATATTCCAGGCGTCACATAGTAGCATCCACACAGCGCATTCCGTGTTGCTTTTTTTTTTCTCCCTCGCCTGAGCTGCCTTCGGCTCTGCTCCGCGGTCCTCTGGGCCCAGCATGGGTGCAGTCCGGCCCTACGGGAGCCATGGTTGGATCCCTTCTCGTAGCACGCAGCAGCCCGTGCTCTCTGGCCTGAGCCGCCACACGCAGCGCCCTCCTGCTGCTTACCAATCCCGCCTATCCGTGAAGCGGGTGTGTGGCACTCGTCGCGCTCTTTTTCGCCGTTCAGACGGCTGGCGAATCACCGTCGCATCTAATCACCGGCTCCCCCAACAGAAAAGATAAGCGCCACATTGGCCAGGCGCGTCTTCTTGCGTGCGTGCCGTGTGCAGACGGGTGTTCTCTAGATGTAACTCTGTTTACGGCGTAGGAAGAAAGGACAGCAAGAAAAGAGAATGTGTTTGAGAAATAGAATAGGAAATGGAACTGAAAGAACAACACAAAGGCAAACCAGGGGCTGTGCTTAAGCACGCATCCACGACATGCCAGAGCGAATGCGCATGTAGTCGGGCATGCCCTGGATGGGTCCAACACCGACAACAGCAACCTCCTGGTCCCAAAGGCGCTCGTAAGCAGCCTTGCGGACAGTGGCGGCATCGACGGCATCGACGGCGGCAGCAACCTCGGCGGGCTCCATGCGCTTGCCGTGGGTGAGGATCTGCCTGCCAATGTCCTCGGCAACGGCAGTGGTGCCGTCAAGGTTGAGGAGGAGCGAGGCCTTGAGCTGCTGCTTGGCGCGCTCAACCTCGGCCTCCGTGACGGAGGTCGAGAGACGAGCCCACTCCTTGAGGGTGAAGTGGAGAAGGTCGTCGAGGTTGGAGACGTTCTCCGAGTTCAGGTAGATGCCCCAGAGACCAGTGTCGTGGTACGAGGTGTTGAACGACATGAACGAGTTTGCCAGGTTGTTCTTCGACACGATCTGAGACAGGCGCGAGCTGACGTTGCCAGGGGCACCGAGGGAGCGGTCCCAGTTGCCGATAAGCGACTGGAGTGTGAGCATCGAGAAGTAGTCGGGGTGGGTCCATCCGACGCCCTCGACGGCAAGGGCAATGTGGGCCTGGGGGATGTCGTCGTTGCGGACGCGCAGGTCAGAGCCCCAGAAGCGGGGAGGAGCATCCTTGCGGGTCGAGAGAGCAACAGGGGTCTCGCTGGTCTTGAGCGAGCCAAAGTGCTTCTCGGCGAGCTTGACGAGGTCATCGTGCTTGACGCCGCCAGCACCGACAAGGACCATGCGATCGGCAGTGTAGTTGCGCGAGATGTACTGCTCAAGGTCAGCCTTTGTGATCGAAAGGATGTTCTCGCGGGGGCCGAGGATGGTGTATCCAAGAGGGCTGTTCTGGAAGGCAGTGGCGTGCAGGTGATCAAACACAACCTCCTCCATGACCTTCTCAACCTCCTGCTGCTCGCGGAGGATCACATCGCGCTCGCGCTCAATAGCTCCCTCGCTGAGGGTAGAGTTCTGGAGGATGTCAGAGAGAACCTCGACGGCCTGGGGAACGTCCTTCTCGAAAGCCTTGGCGTAGTACACAGTCTGCTCGCGAGAGGTGTAGGCGTTGAGGTGGGCACCCATGTTCTCGATGAGAAGCTCGATGTCGTGCTGAGAGCGAGATTTGGTACCCTACAGCACATCTCGCAAGCAAGCAAAAGAACCGATTCTGGTCCAAAAAGTCAGTAGCGCGGTCGGCGCGTCTTGCTTGCACCTTGCCAATTGGCTCAAGTCGCATTCAAGCGAGAATCGACAGAAGACTTACCTTGAAGGCCATGTGCTCCAGGAAGTGGGCAGAGCCGTTGTCCTTGGCAGTCTCGCTGCGGCTGCCAGAGTTGACCCAAACACCGACGGTGGCGGTCTTCACCGAGGGATCGTTCTCAGTCGCAATTGTAAAGCCATTAGACAGAGTGGTGATCTGGGTCTTGGCAGCGTTGACTGTGGCATAGCGAGCAAGCTGGACGCCAGCAGGGCGAGCAAGCTACAGCAGATAGTTGGACAGCAGGTGGCAGGTGGTAGGGGCAATTAGAACGCGTACGATCAGAACTGAATTTGGGTGCTGAATCACAGCCCAGCTCGCTATCAAAAGAAGCTGCTGCCACTGAATACACTGTGTGCGGGAGGGCTGACTTCCAAGGGACGTCTTTGCCTTCACGCGACAGATTCAGCAAGCTCCTTCCTCCTTGTCGGTGCGCTGCTTATCGACGGAGCACCATTTTTATAGCTTACCTTGGGCAGAGCGTTCTTGCTCAGGTAGTTGAGAGCCATCGTCCTAGAACTGTAGTTTCCTTTTCGGATAGTAGAGACTAAAAAGCCGAACGAATCGAACAAAAGGAGAAAGCGAACTAGTTGGATTTGAGACGAAGAAAAAGATAGCAAGGAAGCAGAGATTTGAAATTTGAAATCGCCAGACAGCCTGGCGAGCAGTAGTCCGCTTGCCCTCTCTCCCAGTGCATCTGGCTGCTGCCGAGATACCAGCAAAACCCACCGCGGCTTTAGATAAGATAGTTTTTCGCTTGCGGGAGTCGGCTCGACGGCAGAGTGCGCCTCAGTGTGTCAATGCGGCTCTCGAACCGAGTCTGTTCGGGATCCTGGCCGCTGAAAGTCGCACTCATTTCGCGGCCTCGTGTGGAGGAGAGACGTGCGACTGCTTCGGTGAGATTGCACCCTTGCGCCAAGCGGTGGTGTTTGCGGGTGGGATACAAGAAACAAGAGCGCACCCAGCGGCTGGTGCAGGGCAAGCTGGAATGAAAGCTTGGGATGGGGAGACTGCTTGCCTGTTTGGCGCGGCTGCATTTGATTGCAGGTTTCGTGTAGAGGCAACAGTCCCTCTGCTGTTGAGCCAGACAGGGATGCCTTCTACTGACCAGGGCCGAAACACAATGCCCCTGAATCTGGCAACCCACTATACATGCAGAGATGTAGCCTTTCTTAGTGCACGCTTAGTGCTAATGGCGCGAATCAGCCTGGTGCACAAGGCGAGAGCGATTCGCTGGCGATCTATTAATAGGTGCACCCACTCCCTAGCTCAACTGGCGTGCATTTTCAAGGCTACTCGCGCTCTCTGAGCACCACATTGCCTGGGCACCACATTGCCTGGGCACCACACGGCAGACACCATGACCAGAACAAAAGAAAAAACTGCTTGGTCTTCGCTGGGGAGTTGAGGAAAGAAAAAGCGGCATTAATGTGCACATGCAAAAAAGATATTGCGAGCAAAACCCGTGCCGCACATCTCTGTGCGGGTGGACATTTGTGGAAAGCAAAAAACATCGCTGCAGCTGAGGCGGGCGGGGTAGCTGCAGAAGAGGCGGATGTCAGCGTTATCAAAACGGCCTTTACACCTGTCCAGCATACCAGGCATGTCTTGTTTACCTTTTCTGCCTTCACCCTTCTACACACTAATTATTGGCTCCTATTCTTGGTTCTTGCTGCCTCTGACAACCGAGCAAGGAACAGTGCAGCTTCGTAGCCTACTTGTTCCTATTTTTTGTTAACCCACACCGCCGGTTCGTGTTACCTCCTCTCTTGCTGCTACTGCTTTGGAGGCGGAACTTCACCAAGCGCGGGGTTCAGCATAGCTAGCGCTAGAAGCGAATAAGAGGCTGCTTGGGAGAGTGGTTCTACTCAGCCGACCTCAGTGTCCTGAGACCTCCCCAAGTTCTATTGGACGTGTAAAAATATACATAGTAGCCAGCGGCAGACGCACTGGTCTTGCTACACTTCGTCCACTTCTCTGCTCCATTGTTATTTATTTTCTCACTTCTACACACTATTCTGCTTTTCTTTCTATTCGCGCCATTCTCGCAGTCATTTCGCTGGCAAGGACAGACAACTAATTAATCAGGCCAAGCACTTTCTTTTGAATAATGCACGACGACCCAGAGACACCAGCAGGCGTGTCGGACTACGACAGCGAGGCTGACGTCGACGTTGACGACTATATCCAGTCCATGCGTGTGGGTCGCAGCAAAACACAGCTGCGACCTCAGACCACGCTGCAGCGCCGAAAGACGCTGATGAAGGAAGCCAAGGACCCAAAGGCCGACCAGGAGGCGCTGGAGCAGGAAATCCGCCGTGTCGAGCGGCTCACCTCTATCCTGGGTCGCAGACAAACCAAGTTTGACCGCAACAGGGGGCCGCCGAAGGTCAACCACGACCTGGACGCCACCCTGGACGGGTTCTTTGACCTTCACAACGATGACGACGACCGTGTGGGCGACCTGCTCTTGCTGGGAAGCCATCAGGCTGCATCGCTTAGAGCTAGTGAGGATATTGACGATGGCATCGGCATTGGCGACCCTGTGCTCAGACAGGATAATATCCACGCCACGTCCGATGCATCGGGAGCGAAGAGGGAGCTGCTGTACGCGCAGGCCGACGACCCATTTGATCAGATTGATGAGACGCACCTGGCTGCTCTGCCCTCGGGAAGCGCAGAGTACCTCCCACTTGACAGCCTCAAGTCAGAGGACGATGATAGCGCTGTTGCTGGCGAGGAAGCGGCGGTGCAGAGTGGTGTCGCGGTCGACACAGCTGGATTGCAGTCAAATGACGGACGTGCGGTTGGCGGCAAGGTGGCTGGCAATATTGATAATATTTTGGAGCTTGAGTCGCCGACATCCGACGATTGCCTGGTTCCAGGTATCAACCGCAGCTCCACATGGAGGCTGCAGAGCAGGGCGCTAATTGCTGAACGCAGCGAGTACAAGCCTGCGCTTCTGCAGAATATCGATGGCGATGGCGGGAATGAAGACCAGAGTCTTGGCACAGCAGCAGATAAGGGAGATGCGGGCGTGGAGGGCGGATCTCTATCTGCCAATGCTGCCAAGCAGCCCGAACAATTGCCCAGCGCAGTAGATGCTGCTACTGCTGCTGCAGTGGAGAGCGAGCGCAGGGAGAGTCTGCACGGAGACGATGTTTTCGAGGATTACACCGATATACTTGACTATTACGGCGACGATTCCCCAGGCGATGGCGGGCACGCCAGCAGCGACTTGCCAAGCAACTGCGATTCAAGCGCTAGTGATAGCGATAGCGACAGCAAGTATATCGCGCAAATCGGACAAAGGCGCAGCTTCAAAATCGTCAACATTGCCGACATCAATAGGCAGCCCGTCAAGGTTGAGGAGAATGAGCCGAGAAACAATGTCTCTGACCCTACATCGGCCAGTTCCCAGACGAATGCCGCAACTGTTGCACCTGCTATTACTACTGCTGCTGGTGTGGAAGAATCAGTTGGCCAGTCGGCTGAGCATGCGCTTCATAGTGCCAGAAATTTAGAGTCAGGTGTCCAAGCAGGCGGCGAGCACACGCAGACATCAGCCCCAACGGCTGGTGATGACGGCGATGCTAGGTCAACGCTGAGACGCAGCCACCGGCTGATGTCCAAGGACAAATCTGCGCGCGGCTCGATGCGTAGCCGGGGCAACAGGTTGTCGGTAGCGTCGCAAGATGCTGCCTCCGTGGTGGATTCAGCAGAAGGAAGCGCTCGCTCGAGCATTGCTGAAGACACGCGACTGGGCAAGATGGTGCCTGCTTCGTACTGGAGCACAGCCAAGGATGAAGGGGCGCCAGCTGCCACACAGCAGCAGCCGCAAAGCGCGCCCCCCAGGTGCGACTCTGAACAGGACCCAGCCAGACGCGCCCGCAGCCTGGCTGCAGTCAACAAGCCTCTGCCATATGTGCCTGCCACAAAGCACAACTCACTGAACACCACAAGATCGGCTGGCGCATCGTCGAGCAAGCCGCAGAGTGCTGAAATCCCAGGGCTCGCTCAGCTAGCCGAGAATGCAGTGATGGCAGCAGCAGCGCTACCAACAAAGATGCGGTCGCCAAAGGCTCTGCCAGTGCTGCCAAACGGGGCGACCCGTAAGCCGCCGCCGATTCCTGACCGTGTGGCCCGGACTCTGGCAGTAGCGGAGGCCCGAACCCTTGCAAAGTCGGTAGCCGATGCATCGGCATCTACTGCTGCAACCCAGAGCTTGGGCCGTGCGTCGACGAGCAGTAGCCTGGGCAGGCCTCCGCCACCGCTGCCCACCAAGGAAAGGCCCAAGATTCCAAAGGAATTCATGGATGACAAGCTTGGGTCGCGCGCAGCTATTGCAGCGGCGCTTGAGAAGCCCTCAGCCAAGTCGCTGTTTGGCTCAGCCATGGCGCCCTCAGAGCTGCTTGCCCAGCCAACACACATTGCCTCGTCTGCCTCGGCCACCGACATGTACCAAGCAGCTGATGCCAGAGCGCCTCTGAACATCTACAAGGCGTCGACCGTACAGCCCGTCGCAGGCACCTCAGGCACGCTGCCAACCTCGCTGGAGGACTGGCTACGGCGAACAGACGAGCTTCTGCCAACAAACAACAGCGTTGCCAAGCCCGACCCCATCCCTCCCAGCAACCCTGGCAGGCCAATCACATTCAACAGCTACCGCTATCAGCCAGCGGGAAAGCCTGCAAAGGGCCTGTTGTCGGGCGCAGATGCCTCCGCACAGAAATCCCCCGAGGCTGCTAGCGAGACCAGCTTCTACCGCCCCAATTCCATCCTGCCTGGCAAAAGCACGAGGTCGAAGGGCAAGGTAGTGCGAACTGTCACTGCTCTTCCTCCTTCGCAGGCATTTGCACAGCTAGCCACTCCCAATTCACCACACAATTCGTCACTCTCGCAGCCAGAAGGCTCGCTTGCTCTTTCACGCACGCCCACAAGCAGCTCGTCAAACAGCCAGAGAGCCAGTATCGTGTCGACCACGTCGGCTACCGAGAACAGATATAGCAACGCGCTGCACATCATTAGCGCCCCAGCTGCTATTACCACGCACCCGGGCGGTCTGAGCACCATCGCGCCACTGCCAGCTAGTGCAGCGCCAGAAGCAGAGACAGGGACACCCGCCGTAGCGTCGGCACCGCCACACTCAGACATGTATACAGTCGCAGAGCGGGCACAGGAGCACAGCATGGCGACTTCTGCAGCTACTGCTGCTGCAACAGGGACGGCGACAGGGGCTGGAGGAGCTGACAGCCGGTCGAGGTACTCGTCAGCCTACACGCCGATGGCTGCAACTGCAACATATGGCTCTGCATACACCCAGCCGTACCCTTATGCCAGCAACACCAGCGCCCAGGGGTGCACCTCGGCACCGCCCTTGGCAGCAACCACCACGCTATCAGCACCGCCGACTACTACGGCACACTTCTCGTCGCCCTATACTGGAGGCTTGCCAGCTGAGCTGGTCGAGCCATCGGCACCCATGCTGGTCGAGCCCAGTGCCCCGCAGCTCCCCTGGAACCTGGAGGGTCCGAGCTCATACACCTTCCCAGTACCAAACTTTGATTCCCCACCCATGCAGCATGGCGCGCGGGCAGCAGCAACGGAGCCACCGCCAACGTCATTTGCCATGCCCACACCGCAGGCACTCACTTCCGCAGACCTGAACTATTCCGTAGGAGGCAGCCACGCAGGCTATCCGCCATCAGCACACACCGCCATCAGCACCAGCGCCAGTGTCGGCGCTCAATCACCAAGGCTCGCCATGAGCCCGCAGCCAGCCAGCCAGCCCAGCTTGCCGAACAAGCCACGGCCAAAGATTGTTAGCAGTAGCGGAACGTCGTCGCGCCCTACCTCGACAGCGTCTGTTGCACCGGCGACAGCACTGCCGCCGCCGCCTCTTGCTACCTCTGCTGCCCCTGCCGCTGAAGTTGCCACTCCGGCGCTGTCTCCGGCAGCAGCAGCGGTTGCGGCGATCACCAGCGCCCTTGGCGCGCACAACCTGCCAGATCAATCGTCGACAGCAGCAGCAGCCTCCAGCGATGCCCTGAGCCACCCATCGCGTCCAGGCAGTCAATCGGTAAGTAGCCACCAAGCAAAGCTTTGCTCTCCCATGGATTTCCACCCCCCTCCCACCCCTCTCTTTGTTCAATCTACATCGCCTTGCTGCCTGTGTTTTTCGACAGCGAATAACTACATCCGGTTGCGGGCGCCTGTTTTTCGCGCTGCATGTGCGGAAAACAAGCAACCTTTGGTGCAGCCATGACGCAATGGCGTAGCTTTTTCCTCCTGCCCGCCAAAACTCGTTGCTATATTTGGCGTGCGTCGTGCTGCTCCCAGTATAAACTGCCGTAAATCGCTACGGGCTCAAGATTTTAAAACCACGGGGCTGCGTTTATTTTTAGAACACGCCAGCCGTCATCTGAAGCTGATGAAAAGTGGTGCGGCTTGTGCATGCAGGCTTGTGAGCAGTGTTCTCTCTGCTTGAGCTTAAAAGCGGAGAAGCAAAGCGGAGAAGCAAAGCGGTGCTGCTTCTTTGTCAGTGCCCTGTCGTTTGGCAAGACAAGTAGCTGCCCACCGCACATGGCCCTGCCCGCATGGACTCCAAACCCCCTTTCATCTGTTTCTCCGCTTGACTGAAGATTCAGACAAACATGTGCACTCCTCTGCTGCTGCTGGGCCTAGCAGCGAGCACTGCAGCCCACTGGAATCCCTAGTCTCTGACCCACACCACTGCCAAACACTGCTGTGCTGCTGTCCCCTGGCAAGCCCAGCCCCACAAACACAACCACCCGCCTTCCCTCTAGCACGCCGCTCTCTCTTTCAGCTAGGCAAAGAGGGTATCTCACGCGATCCCAGAGTTCCACACACTGGCGCGGTGCGGTTATTTAAAGACCAAGGGCCCATATTTAGGTGCAGCAGTGCCTCCTTTTCCATTGTCCTTATACGCTGGCTGGTGGCCTATTCCCCTCCGCTCACGTACAATAATAATCGCGCACTCCGGCCGCCCTATTTTTGTCAGCCGGGGCGTGAGGCGAGGCGGCTTTGTGGAATGCTGTGCCACGCTCGGGCAGCTGTGTGCTATGCCACACACTACCGCCACCCGCAGCGGCAGCGCTGTATTCCCTGTCGAGTCAGACAACGGAAAGGGCTGAGATAAAAAGCACTAGGGCGGGTTGCGGGGTGAGAAACTCGAGGGGAGGGTCTATCACACAGCCCTTGTTTCTCCGTGCACCTCTAGTCTTTTGCTCATCAACTCCTTGTTTCGCTTTTTCTCGACCTGCCTGCGCTTGCTACTTTTGTGTCGATTGCAAAATCGATGCCGTCTATTGCGTGTTACTATTGCTAGCCTCGCTCATTAGCCCTTACTTTCCTCGCACGTTCGCTTTCATACGCGCGCAATCCAGGGCAAACGCATCAAACAGCAATTTATTTGTTCTCCTGGAGCGGCCCCCCTCACTACTAGACCAGTGCGTTTGCATTCCACGGCTCTAGCTTCTGTTCCTGGGCTACTCGGCATATTTTGGCTTGATTCTCGGTGGGTCTGGGGCACTATCCTTTCCTCTTAATGCTCCACCTGTATATTCCCTCACATCTCTGTACACACCTCCTTCTCTCGATCCTTTATACTAACCCATTGAACCCCCTCCGTTTATCATTTGTCTCTTCAACACACTCTCTCACCACAAACAACCCCTTTCTTACGGAACCCGAACGGCTTGGCACTCGAAACACCTCTGACTCGACCGGATCACCTACCAACAACCACCTCGTACTCACTCAACACATTGGCGATTCACCACGAACCGCACAATTCGGCAATAAACCTCAAAAATGCTGTCGCTGTTTTCGCCTCGCGGTGACCGACGGACATCCAACAAACACCACCAACACCACCACCAACCACCGCCAACGGATGCCACGGCGCCACCAACAATGGCACAACCACAATCGAAACCCTGCAAAAACAACGACGTCCTGATCCCCCCGCCCCGCACTCGGTCGCTCTTTTCTTACTCGCGCAAACAAATTGATGTGGGGTGTTTGCACATGCAGGTTGAGGACAGCGACAGGGCTCGGCTTGGCACAATATACAGCGAATACCAGGCTGTGCCCAGTAAGCACCATGCCACGAAGATTAGCCCCGCACGCGACGACTCGGCCAAGGGCCCCAGCAACACCAGCAGCAGGAATAGTAGCCTGGTCGGAAAGAAGGGCAAGGAAATTGCCAGTGCAGGGAACGAAAAAGCCTCGCCCCCTGCGCCGCTTACGGTCGATACGCAGGCGTCTGCCAACTGCAATAACTTGGAGGATGCATCGGCGTTGACGTCCAGGCCATCGAGCTCATCTACGCATCAGCGCAGCGATAGCAGGACGGAGATCGCCGAGGCCGAGAAGCAGATCAGCAAGAAGGAGAAGGAAAGGGAGATCAAGAGAAAGGCAGCCCTGTTCGAGCTGGTCGATACCGAGCGCACGTACACGAATGACCTCAGGCTGGTTGTGGAGCTCTTCCTGTTCCCCGTGCAGTACCTGGGCAACCGCAAGATCGTCGATGTTATATTTGGCGATTTGGTCAAGGTTACGGAGATGAACAGCAAGATGTACCTCGACATGGTCGCTAGATTGGGTCCGCTGGCTGTGTTTGTGGATCCCGAGAAGGCCAACCGCAAAAAGAAGAAGAGGTCGAACGTTGTGCGCTCGTCTAACTCTTCATACACATCGGGCCATCCGAGGTCTGTGCTGCACGGCAGCTCGCTGAGATCGCCTGCGTCGCCCGTGGCGGCTACTAACTCGGTGTCGATTTCCCGGCGCTTGAGCAGTGCAGGCACCAGTGAGCGCAGGTACTCGAGCCAGCGCAACTCGGCGCAATCGTATAATGAGACCGTGGAGGCCATGGACAACTTGTCGCTGAACAAACAAGGATCGCGGCACGACGACCGCGCCTCGGTGGTATCGAACGGCGACGACCAGTCTGTTGCCACCAGCCATTCGGGTGGATCGAGCGGAGAGGCTGGCGGCCATAGGTACTTGACTACTACGCCTGGGGGAGCCAAGTCGGCGGGTGTGGGCGAGCGCCACGGCAGCGTGCGCAGTATGGAGAGCATGTCGGAGGAGGACGAGAACGATGCGACCAAGTGGACGGAGGACCAGGTGCTGGGGTACTTTAGGAACGTGGGCATTGGCGACATCATGTCCAACTACCTCAAGGATTTCTCGGAGCACTATGCGCAGTACTCGGCCAACCACGAGAAGGCCGTGGAGTACCTGAAGCTTGTGCGCGAGAGCTCGTCCAGACTCAACCTGCGCAATGGAGCGACCAAGGAGGCGCACCAGAAGCTGCTTCAAACGCTGGAGCGGGCAGAGAAGGACCCCCGGGTGCGCCGCTTGCGTCTGGAGTCGTTCCTGCTTGCCCCCGTGCAGCGTGTTATGAGATATCCGCTGCTTCTGGAGGCACTGCTGAAGTATACGCCCGAGGACCACCCTGACCACGAAGATGTTGCGCTGGCGCTGAGCATTGCGGGCAGCGTGGCCACCGAGGTTGATCGCAAGTCGGGCGAGCTCACTAACAAGAGGCAGCTGGGCGAGCTTCAGACCACGTTCAACTGGCAGCAGCTTCTGGGCGGCGTGCAGCTGAACCTGGACACGTACACAAAGCTTGTCGGTCAGCGCAGATTTGTGCGCAAGGGGCCGCTGCGCAAGGCGTCGTCCGGAAAGCACCTGTATGCGATATTGTTCAACGACTTTATGATGATCACGGTCTCCGAGCGCCATGGCGATAGATGGTCGTACGAGCCGTATAGGCTGCCCATCCAGGCGTACGACTTGCTTGCTCGCGAGCCTAATAAGGACCAGTTCGAGCTGGTCAACTTGAAGAGCGGCGAGGTTCTGCAGCTTAGGGCGGACACGTCGGATGACGCCGTTGAGTGGGTGGGCGCCATCATGAGGACGGCGGATAACTGCTACAAGGTGGTGTGCGAGGCCATCAGCTCGGGCATTCAGATTAGCAACGTCAAGTCGGTTATCTCGCCTGAGGCCAGGAACAAGATTCTGCAGGGAAGGAAGCCGTCGGCCATGGGCCGGCGCTTCTAACGCCCTCCCTGCTTTCAAAATGGTATCATTTGTTCTTTAATTGTGCTGTACACACGCCTTTTCCTTGGTCCGAGCAGCTGAGCTACTCGCCGAGGTTGGCGGCCTTTCCAGCCCCTTTCTATATTTTATTACACTCTATCGTTCTATCCCTTTTCTATAATGTCAGCTCTATATGCTAGGAAACGCCAGCACTTCCCCCGCTGCGAGCTCTTTCCCACACTGCAGTCGCAGTGGCTTGTGCAAGAGAGGACATCAGCCGCGCTGCGTGTGTGGCTAGTGGCTGGGATTCGGGCTCTGTACCTGTTTTTTTGCTGCCAATGTGTGCTCAACCAGTCAGGGGTAGTGCCATTGAAGTAGCTGCAGAGCATGGCGATGGCGGCTCCTGCTATTGCTGGGCATGTGGGATTCAGAATGCATAATGAGCTGCATGCGTTGATGTGGGGTTGCTGATGCCAGAACCAGCACGAACACTGGCGCTATCACTGGTATCCTTGGCGGCAGTGGCAGCAACGCTGCTGGTGGTTGCCGCACGCTCTGGCACAGGGCTACCAGGGATCTTGCTGCTGATCGCGAGTGCCTGCGAGTGCCTGCAGTCACTGGCGGAGTCGGGGAACCGCAGGCGTACGGGGTATTTGCGCCCAGGGATGGATGCCAAGACGTTAGCACTGGCAGAGTTTAGGCGGGCAGTGGTTGGGGCGGCGGGATGAATGAATGCAGACCAGGCGGGCATTGCCAGGATTTCCGCACACCAGGCCAATTTCGAGAGATTTACCCAGAGGATCCGAGTAGCGGAAAGACACTTGCGCGGGTTTGCCAGGGGCCCAGGCGGCCGATGAAAGTGGCAGGATTGCGGGTGATATCTCGGTGTGAATGCGCATGCGCAAAGTGAGAGTGAAGACGGCCAGCTTGGCGGATGCCTGCAAGCGCATGTGTGTATGTGGCGGCAGGGCTCCATCCAAAGCACAGTCCAGCCGTCAAGGCGGGCCTTGATCTGTGATCGAACAGGCGGGGCTGGCATCGGCTTGGGCAGGAGCTGGCGTCGGAGGCTGTGGTGGAACACAAGGCACGGTTGCCGGGACCTCGATTTTCCAGACTCGCGCAGCACACAGCCATGTGTCCGCACATCACTGTTTGCTTACGAGGAGCCTGAGAAGGGCAGCGTAGAAAAAACGTGCTGCCAAGACCAGGAAATCAAAGGCAGCGCTGTCGGCCAGCAGCGCAAATCAGAGGTGCGAGGTGAAGATGTGGCAATGCTGGCTTGTCTCGGCTGGCTCTGTGACAGCAAACAGGGCGCAGGAACCGGTTTCAGTGTGCTCGCGGTGGGGCTGCAATTCTGTTGAGTGGTTTTTTTTGCCGGGACGGTGCAACAGAGGCCATGGATGCGATGGGCAGTGTCGCTTTTGTTTTACCCAACGCTTTTGCGGCCAAAGGATCTATTTTCGCCTTGGATGGACGGGATGGATCGGTTCAATGGACGCGACGAGGGATCACCGCCCTCGCATGAGCAGCAGGGGAGGCAGCGGCGCAAAGCCATACAGCGAGCACAAGGGCCTTTGCTTTGTCTCCGTTGCAGGCCACACGCAGAAATTGAGCATCCCATCCCCGCATGGCCGCCATGGCTGCCTGCCGCCTCCTACAAGGTGCTCCCTCTGTTCCCTCTGTTCCCTCTGTTCCCTCTGCTCCCTCTGCTCCCTCGCACGCCCCCCCAGCGAGGCTGCAAGGATAGCAACTTCCACCAGTCATGAGCTCATGCCCACTTGCAACCCTGCTCGTGCAGCTGCTCTCTTCCCAGAGCACTGTGAAAAGGCAGCAGGGAGTGGCCATGTGCGGCCACGGCGAGCGAGGCGCGCTCCACTCTATGCGCTGCTGCTGCTGCTTGCATGAAATTGACGGCGCAGCCTCTTTTTTTTCTTTTTGCCTCATTCTCGCCTGCTAGCAAGCCAGCAAGCTCCCAGACTCCTCCGCCCTCGTTTTTCTGCCCTCCGCTGCCCTGTCTGCTTTCTACTCGGTTATCGAATCTCCCACCTGCTTTATCTTTCCTCTATCGCACAAGCTGCCGGCCTGGCCATTGGCCCCGTGCCCCCTTCATATAAATCCTCTCCGGACAACCTCTTCCAACCACCTCCTTCTGCCTTTCCCTTCACAGCTCTCGTCTGCGCTGCACTTTTATTTACTTTTCTCCTCCGTTCTTCTGAATTGCGCTTCATATAGTAATTTTATTCTCCTTTACTTTATTTTCCTGCCCAGCTGTGCATATACTCTTCCTGCTGTCCACAGTGTCCATCCTGTCCTGTCCTAGCACCCGCCAGCACCCTTCAAAAGCGCATCAACATGGCCGCAAAGCTCGCAGCTCTCCGCAACTGGATTGCGCAGATTTACTGGAAGTGCCCTACGTGTGGGTTCACCTGCTTTGACCGAGGAGAATACGAGAAGCACCTGAGCGACCTCGACCACTGCTGAGCCCCATGCCCCGAGCATCGGGTGACTCTGAGTAACCTGGCCCCCTGTGCCCGCGTGGCCGGGGGGAGCGAGCCTCTCAAACCTCATCCAAGTCAGCCCCCCTCACTCGGGGCCCCGGCTGCTGTATTTTTCATTATACTCCTCTGCACTCCATCTCCTCACTTTGGCATACACCTCCACTCCTCAACGTCTGATAAGCCCACAAGCCGCATTGCCCTTCTTTGAATAGGCTCCAGGCTCCCCCCATGGAGGCTTGGCCCCGTCTCTGCCCGCATGTAGTTTTCCGCTCCCCACCCCCGCCTCCCACACATGCCTCACAAGTATAAATATTCAACTACCCCCTTTCTTTATCTTCTAGCCCTTTCGTTTATTGTCTTAGGCCAGCATATTTGAATGGCATCTATATACATGACCTAGCAACAGCACTGTGCAACGATACACGAACACGTGCTGGCTGAGCCAGTGGATGTGCTTTGGCAGCACGGACAAGTGCCAGGCCATTTCAGAGTAGCGCGCACGCCTTCTGTGCCGTCTTTGCGAGTGGCCAAGAGCGCTGCTGTGGTGGCCTTTTCTTGCCTCCACATCACGCGGCGGCGGCGGTCAGCCTTTTCATTTCATCGCTTTGCTTGTGCTCGAGCTCTCTTCTTGCTTGCTGCTGGCCCAAACGCCGAGACTTTCCCTCCACTGACCTTGGGACTCGCTCGTCACCGATCGTGGCCCCGGCGTCTTGTTCTCTGCTGGCTACCGCAGCACACGCGCCTCACCCACGCGTCCATTTACGTCTGCTCGCCTGGCTCTGTGCTGCCTGTTTTCGACACGGAGCTGCCGCACTCTGGTGCCGTAAAGCGGCAGGAAATCAACGCAAGATCATGCATATATTTGTGGTATTTTCCATTAGACTCCCTCTCTTTTTCGCATATATGCTCTCGCTGGAACTGCACACATGGGCGGCATTCTGTGCCCTACTGCGCTTGTGGTGCCACTCGCTGCACTCTCCGAGAGATCCCCGATACAGCCTCACAAGGGCCCCTCCGCTACCTCACATGTGCTCCATCTCCGCTACTGCCTCATTATATCCATGCTACTGCATTGTTGTTGCGTTTTTGCGAGCTGGTGCCTGCCAAAAGCGAAAGCGGTATGTGAGATGTGAGCGAGATGCGCCAAGTGCGCCGCATGCTCAAGCAGCTGGACAAGACGAGGCGTGTGTGTGTGTGTGTGTGAGAGAGAGGTTTGGGGAATGGTCGGCGCAAAACCAAGCTGCAGCAGCCTGTTTTTCGTTTTTGGCTGGCTGAGCATTTGCACCTCTTTTCATTAGCGCCATTCAGCGAGACAATGGAAGTTGGGATTTGCACCAGGCAGCAGCAGTAAGGCATGGCCATTGCTGGCAGATAGCAGGTGTTTCAAGCAAAGCTAACAGCAATCGTTGCGTTCCAGTAAGCACCTACACAAGGTGGTGGGGGATGTGCGCCGGTCTTGTGCTCGTCTCCGAGCTGCTCGCCGTGCTTACAGCTGCTTGTTTTCGCTTGCCAAGAGCGATTGTAAAAAGCTGGATTCTATAAAGCGCAGTTTCTTTTCTGGCGCCCACCCCCCCATTCCCTCGCCTCCAAGCTCCATCTACACCGTCTTCCCTTCGCACAGTTTCTTCCTTCTTACCTAGAGACTTTTGTGTAGACACGCCAGGAACAGCTCCCCTTTGTTTATTTGTTTGTTTCTTCTTGCTAGGGCTTCCATCAATCTCCTTCCATCTTGATTGCGTGGCAAGCGCTCCGCCGCTATTCTTGTAAGAAACATCTCGCTTACTCCGCAAGTTCCGTCTAGCTGCGCTTCCGAACCCCGCCAGCACCCCCCAAAAAAAGACGCAAAAGACGCAAAAGACGCAAAAGAAGCCCCCCAGGTCCTGTGTGCCTGCTCGCTTTTAGCATAAATAATGTCGCCGCCATCTACAAACTCCGCTGACAAGCTGTCCAGCGACACGCCCAGCGCATCCTCTGCCGCCATCAACAACGACAAGGCCACTTTCTCTGCCAGCAAGGAGGTCGGGGATGTATCCAAGGAGGAGATAGCTGCTGTTTCTGATGCCGGCAGCATTGCCAAAGAGGCTCAAGAACAAACCGCCGAGCCGCTTATCAAGGGCAAGCAGATGGTTGGTGTCATGGTTGCCCTGGCCCTGTCCATGTTCCTCGCTGCCCTTGACAACACCATCGTCGCCACCATGCTGCCCAAGATCGCCGAGCGGTTCAATGCCCTGGCCAACGCCAGCTGGATTGTCTCCTCGTACATCATCGCCAGCACTGCCCTGCAGCCCATCTACGGCAAGCTGTGCAGCATCTACGGCCACCAGCGCGTTCTCCTTATCTCTCATGCGTTCTTCGTCGTTGGGTCCGTTATTTGCGGCGCTTCAAAGTCCGCCAACATGCTCATTGCCGGCCGCGCCGTCGCCGGCATTGGCGGCAGCGGGCTGATGTCCATCTGCTTCGTGGTTATCGGAGATATCGTGCCCACCGCCCAGAGCCCCATGTACATCTCGGTGTTTGGACTTGTTTGGGCCGTGGCGTCTGTTGCTGGCCCGGTGCTTGGCGGCGTGTTTGCTGATCGCACGGGGTTCCAGTGGGGATTCTACATCAACCCCTGCATCCAAGCCGTCGTGGTCGTCCTCATCGTCCTGTTCATGCGCTTGCCAAGACCCGAGGGCTCGACCATGCAGAAGCTCAAGCGGATCGACTTTGTCGGCGTTCTGGCTGTTGTGGCTGGCATCGTGCTCCTCCAGCTCGGCCTCACTTGGGGCGGCCGCGAGTACTCGTGGAGCTCGGCGCCCGTGGTTTGCACCATGGTGCTGGGCATTATCATCCTTATCGGCTTCGTCTTCATCGAGTGGAAGGTGCCTGTGGAGCCGCTGATGCCCCTGCACTTGTTCCAGCGTCGTAACGCGTCGCTTATGTTCATTGCCCAGATCACATTCGGCATGTCGTTCTTCCTTCCCATCTTCTACTTCCCCATCTACCTCTCCGTTGTCAGGAACTCGTCAGCCATCTCGTCTGGTCTGCACCTGATCTCGTGCATGCTGGGCATCTCGATCATGTCCATCATCTCCGGGGTACTGATCACCAAGACTGGAAAGTATTTGTGGTTCATCTGGCTCGGCACCGCGATCAACACCGCAGGCATGGGTCTCTTTGTGCTTCTGGGCACCGACCCGACCAACTCGATGCTCATCGGCATCCCGATCCTCTTCGGTGCTGGCATCGGTCTGGCCATGCAGCCCATGATCAGCTGCGCACAAAACGCCGTCGACCAAGAGGACATTGCCACGACGACCACCCTCTTCATGACCATCCGCATGCTGGGCAGCGCCATCGGGCTGGCCATTGCGCAGAGCATCTTCCAGAACAAAATCTCGCCGCGGCTGGTTGCTCTTTCGGCAAAGTACCCGGATGCCCTAAAGATCATCTATGGCGTTATCGACAACCAGAGCGTCATATGGGCTCCTGGTGTGCCCAAGAATATCCGCGACGACGTTATTAGTGCGTACGTTGCCTCGATGCACACGGTCTATTTGGCGTTCCTGGCATTTGGTGGCCTTACGCTTATTGTCTCGCTGTTCGCCAAGGACATTCCGCTGAGGAAGACAATTGGCGCTGCTGCCAGGGCAGAGTAAGGCGGCGAGGCACAGCGCTCCCCTCTTTGATATTGCAGTTACTCCTGTTTCCCCATATATTATAATATACTTGGAGCGGTGCTCCGACTAGCCCTCAAATGCAGCCGCCAGCATCCAGGCCCCAAGGACGACGATGAGCAGCCGCTACTCAAGCGGCTGCTCATGGCCGCTGACATGAAGGCAGCAAAGCGCCAGCGCAGAGGCCATGTGCATCCACAGCCTTGACAACGACCATCCGGAACGATTATCGTCGTTTCCAACCTGCACCAACTGCTTCTACATGGGAAGCAGTGGGGTGCACAAGATGCCGTACATGTTCAGGTTCTGGCATTAAATTCCCCCGTCTCGGGAATCACACACAGCTTAGAAAAGGCGAAAAGGCAGAAAGAAATAAGGGGCAGGGTGGGTTGTGGTGGAGAGCAGCATGGAAGCGACAAGAAGAAGCAGCAGAACAGCGCAGACAGAAAAGAGAAAAGCAAGAGCCAAACCTGGCACAGCGTGCAGCAAGAGCGAGCGGGAATTTCCTTGTTGGCCAGGAGACCGCGTCCACGTTGCAGCCAATGCTTTGCATGTGTGCACAGGAAGTGGTCATACGAGAAGGAAAGAACAGCAGCAGCAGCAGCAGCAGCAGCAGCGCAAGCAGAAATGCTCGCCCACTCCTTTACGTTTGCTCGGCATCGCCATCGGCAGTGGGATTGACATCGTTTGGACTTTCGTGGCCAGCCTCGAGGTCAGCAGGAGAAGTGGGGAGCAGTGTGGATCCAGCGGACTCGGGGGATGCATTCGCGTCGAACAAAGGCGGCTGTGGCATTGCGACCTCGCTCATGTGGGCATCAATGCCCATGACATCGTCGTCGGGATCTACGTCGTCGTTGTCGCCCTCCTCATCGTTGCCCTCATCCGAGTACGAGGCCATCTCCTCGTCGTCGTCCATGGCCTCGTCCTCGTCGTCGTCCATGGCGAGCTGCCGTGTGTTGCCCGAGAGATAGTCATAGTAGTCCTGCTCGATAAAGTGGCAGTTGTAAAAGTAGTTGAACTGGTCCTCGTACTCGTGCCATGTCGCAGGGTACACAGAGGTCTGGTCGTAGTTGGCAAGGTTGGCAAGGTTGGCTGATGAGCCAGCGGGCGACCGCGAGTGCGGCGAGGGTGCCAGGGAGTGGATCTCGCCCATGGTGCTCATTCCAGAGGCCCTAGGGAGCATGAACCGTGGGTAGCGGTCTGCCGAGACGTCCTCCAGATAAGGGTACCCGTAGCCGCTGCCGTCGGCACTCTCGTTATCGTACTCTGCTTCAGGCGAGTCCTCGTGCTGCTCGCTGCCAGAGAGAACACGGGCTTCGGGGGGCGATGAGGCAGGCGAAGATGAGTGTGCGCGCTTTGTGGGCAGGTGGGTCGGCGAGCCTTCGGCAGAATTGGGGAGGAGCTGGTCGTCGTTAAAGTGGGGTTCTGTGCTTTTGTTCTTGTTTTTGCTTTCGTCGCTGTCGCTGTCGTGGGCGTCGTTGTCGTTGTCGTTGTCGTTGCTGTTGCCATTTTGACGCTGGCTGCGTATGGATCTTGCGAAGGAGTGTGATTTACGGAGACGGGGGAGTTTAAAAGGGACTGCCAGCAGTTGCAGCGGACGCAAGAGAGCCATTAAATCTTGCGCCATGGGTATCGCTGGAACTGCCGGCAAGTTGTGATGCAGAAGAGGTGGTGACTTTTTCTTCGTCCTCGCTTTCGTCCAAGGACTGCTGGTCTTCTTCTTCCTCGTCCTCGTCCTCGTCCTCCTTCTCTTCTGCATCTGGCTTGTGGCTAGTGCTGCCACTAGCTGCTGCAGCATCTGGCTGCTGGCCAGAGCCACCGAACGCGTGCACGTTTGCATTGGATAGCTTAGATATTGACCCCTTCAGGCCAATGTTCTGCCGCCCGATCAGCTGCTCTTGCACTTGCTCGATGCTCTTAAAGTACCTGACGGTCTTGACGTGGAGCTCCAGAGTGGCATCCTCGTCACACACAACCATGGCTGAGGGGTGCAGCTGGACGACAGACAGCGTCCACATATGGTTGACGCCTTCTTCGATGCATTTGGCCAGGGCAACAGCCTTGTGCGCGCCAGTAATGATAAGCAGCACTTCGCGTGCAGCTCTCACGGTGCCAACGCCCACAGTCAGCGCTAATTTAGGAACCTTGTTCACGTCGCCGCCAAAGAACCTCGCGTTGGCCAGCACGGTCTCGTAGGCGAGTGTCTTGACACGTGTAACAGACTCGAGCGAGCTTCCGGGCTCGTTGAAGGCAATGTGGCCATCTGGGCCAATGCCGCCCAGAAACAGCTCGATGCCGCCGACAGCCTTGATCTTCTCCTCGTACCGCTGGCACTCTGCAGCGAGGTCCTCGGCGTTGCCGTCGAGCATGTTGATGTTCTCTGGCCGCAGATTGATATGATCGTAGAGATGGCGGTGCATAAACGAGCAGTAGCTTTCGGGGTGGGACCGTGGGAGCCCGACGTATTCGTCCATACTGAAGGTTATCACATTGCGGAACGACACCTCGCCGCGCTTGTAAAAGTCTACGAGATGCCAGTATACTTCGACCGGCGTTGATCCTGTGGGAAGCCCAAGCACAAACGGGCGCTTGTGCGTTGGCTTGAACTCATTGATTCGCTGCCGGACGTAGTTGGCTACAAATTAATAGCAAATGGTATATAAAAAGAGCAGCAGCAGCAGCAGCAGAAGAAGAAGAAGAAGAATGAGCTGGAATTTCCCGCTGTTGGACTGAGCACGAAACGCGCTTTTTGCTGCTGCAGCTCGACACGCTTGGCGTATACGGTACCTGTATAATAGGCTACAGCCTTTGGGTCCTCGCGGATAATGAGCCGCATAGCTCCTGGCCTTGAGACCCAGTGTTGGTTGAAAAGAGTCCGGCGAGTATGTTCCTTGAAGAGAGAGAGGGAAAGTGAGGTGCGGTCAGCAAGAGCGAAGGAGAAAGAGCAAGTGAGGGGCCCTTGTCCAGTAGCTACAAGACAGAAGAGCGGGACAAGAGGGCACGACTGAGCTGTGCGTGTCGCAGGGAAAAGAGAAAAGAAAAGACGTGGGTATGAATAAGGAAACAGCTGCAAAAGGAGAAGCGCTGGTGGGAAGGGAGGGCTGGGCGGGGTATATATTTCCTTTTCGATTCCACAACCCCCGCCTCTCGCAGACAGCGAAAAAGCAGGTGGAAAGACGGCAAGGGTCGCTTGAGGCCACTATACGTTGGAGAGCAGGCCACAGGCAGCTGGCGTCTCTCCAAGAACCACAGAGAAACAGGGTCTTGTGTGCGTGCTGGGTATACCGCAGACAGCAGTAGTAATAGTAGGAGCAGGAGCAAATAGAGCAGGGCGGCGAGGCAGAGGAGCGGAAAGACGACAGATGTATGAGAAACGGGGAGGGGCTCGCCTCGTCGCGCAGCGGGTGGGGGTTTGGAGGCGGAAGGCGTGCTTGGTGGTGGTGGTCTAAATTGAGTGTGGGAAGAGTGCCCTGGCCGGGAATCCGCGCTTTTCCCTCACACAGCACACACGCCTGCACGCTCTAAACCACCACACCACAGCCACAGCAGCCGCGCACCCAAGTTCTGGGCCCACCGAGAGGGAAACATGGCTCTAAATGCCTCAGTTGCGCACAGCTAGAGGCACATTGCTTTTCTTTGCTAGCTGTCAGGCCCACGCAACCTGCGCGCGGTGCAAGGTGCCCGCGTCCTCCACCCGCCAGCCTCAAGTCGCATGCACATGCCGTGTGTTCCTATTTTATTCTGCCACTTGATGTCCATGCCTGCTGTCGCTATCACTGTCGCACCAGTCGCAGCTGGAAAAAGTGGCCACCTGACGCGTTGTAGATTCCCTCTTATCTAAACCGGTATTGTCTCTCCCAGAAAACAAGTCATTCGCTATGCAAGAGCGATATTGGATGATACTGGACAGGGCCTGTGGAGTGGGGTGCGAAAGAAGAGGAAGGGGTCTGCGTGGATGAGCTGGAGATAATAGAACGTTGCTGAGGCAGCAGGTTCTGCTGCAGCGCAGTGCAATAATTGCATGTATGCTACTCGATAAAGACAGGTGCGCCCTTGCCAGCAGCAATCTAGCTGGCGCATACAATGGGTGCGCTTGGCGCGCAGCTGCTAGATTACATGGCGGTTTTGTGGTGCGTGTGAGACAAGCCGAGGGGCACTGCTGCTGTGTGTGCAATTACAGCATATGGCCAATGGCACAGCCATCGCCGTCGTCAACCACCTACCCCTCGTTCTTCACCCCAAGCCATGTTAACAAGACAGCTGCAGGGTGTGTGCGCAGACATGCCCCTTGCTGCCGCCGGTGTGTTTGGGGCTGTAATCGAGCGCGAGCTGACTAGAGCCATGTCGCCTTTGATTCGACAGCGGCCAAAAGTGCGGAAGACGCCAGTGCTGTGCAAGCATGCTGCTCCATGGTTTGAGGAAGAGGAGCAGAGGCCGATGAGTAGTGGCGCGAGCAAAGAAACGGAGCCTCCCCTGCTCCGAGGTATTCGCCGATGCAGAACGGGAGAGAAGGCGCAGGTAGACGGCATGGCGTGATGTCCAGCGACAGCCCAGAAAGGATGGGGGACTGTAGAAACCACCCAACAGGCTGTGCATCCACGGCCATTAGTTCGGCCCACACACCCCAACCCGCGCTTTATCTTGCTGTATTCGAGTGCTTGCTCTGCCTGTTCCCAACGCTGCAACCAGCGCAGTTTTCCCGCTTCTTTCATCAGCTGCCCATTGCCATGCTGTCCGCTATTCTCCCCCGATCAGTTGGCAAGACAACTCGTCACCAACATCAGCTTCCCTCGCGTCAGCATCACACACAGAACACAAACGTTCGTCCACGAGCCTGGCTGGAAGCCTGAAGTGAATATTCAGAGAGGGGACGTATGTGAATCCACCGTGTTGTTCTTTGCTGCCGATTCGGGGCTGATACTCAAACGCAGCTGCGTGTCCTAGGAACAGCGGGCTTGCCGCTATCGCCCGGTCCCAGAAAATTCAGACACCGGCGAAAGGACAGACAGGTAGAAAGTGCGCCCATGGCGAGCAATACGTTGGAGCAGCATTGGACAAGCACATGGCAGCTGCGTTGCAGTTGCTCAACACGGCTGCCGCTTATCTGTTGGAGCTGCTGCTCTAGACGCTTCGCATGGGCGCACAGCACACGCGCACGGCAGAGCAGGAATGGCAATTCAGCTGAGGGAGTGCAGGCCAGGGACTCTTGTCTGCCTTCATCGTCCTTTCTGTGGCCAAGGGTACGGCTGTTGTTGCCTGCTCTCCCTTTCCAATATCCCCAACCCCCGGAGAGAGGGAGGGCACAGTTCCGTTTGCATGCACAGAGGGATGGGTGGCTCCTCTTTCCCTCCCACGAATTGACCGAAAAATTGCCCATGGACGGGCGCTGATTGGCTGGGCCGCATCGCACAAGCTGCCATTCGCCGAGGCGGATGCTGGAGCCCGCAGATTGCCGGTGTAATCGGCCGCACACACTTTTCCTTCCTCTTCCATTTGCCCATGACAGGGCTGTGAGGTTGGCTGATGCTGTCCACCGGGTTCTGAGTGGGTGGGCCCGCTGGCCGCACGTAACGCACGCACAATTAATAGGAGTGGGGGGATAAGGGAGTGGGAAGGGGCGTGCTGGGTCACGAAAAAGAAGAAAAAAAGTGCTCCATGGCTGTTGCCGGCTCTACGCCAGCCAAGAGAGGATGGTGTACAGGTTGGTTGGCTGGGCGGATGGGTGGGGGTTGGAGAGAGCGTGATATAAAAGAGCTTGCCTCGAGGCCCCTTTCGGTTGCTCGAATCTAGCTTCCTTGTCATTTTTATTTCCGCGCAACTCTTCCTGCAGCCCTTGGCGTACTTTTTCTTTTTAACCTTTTTTCATTGTCTCTTTCTTTATTGGCGCAGTGTTCTTTGTTCTTCAAGAGCAGTGCGTTTTGTTATTTGTTTCCGCTCTAGGTTCCTATTTCTCCTTTGTTAGCTTACAGCCAGCTCTTTTGCCAGTTTTTATCGTTGCAAAGCGCATCAGCAGCCATGTCCAAGTCTGACAGCCCTATCACTCAGTTCTACAACTGCCGTGTCCTGCGCGACCACAAGCTTGTCGAGGACTACCTGTATGTCCAGGACGGCAAGATCATCGATCCCGCCAAGATGTTCTGGGACGAGATGCGCCTCCCCGACGTGCGCATCGACTGCAAGGGCGGCATAGTCTCGCCTGGCTACATCGACGTCCAAATCAACGGTGCCTACGGCTACGACTTCTCCAACGACACCGAGCTTATTCAGGAGGCCGTCGACAACATCTCCAAGGGTCTCCTGCTCCAGGGGTGCACGTCCTACTGCCCCACCACCGTCAGCTCCCGCCCCGAGATCTACCACAAGGTTCTCCCCTTCCTTGGCCCGCGCGAGGGCTCGATTGAGAACGGCGCTGCAATCCTCGGCGCTCACGTCGAGGGTCCCTTCATTTCGCCGCAGAAGAAGGGCGCTCACGAGCTGGCCACCCTGCGCACGGCCAAGAACGGCCTTGCTGACTTTGACGAGTGCTACGGCCTCGACAACCTCCGCAAGAACGTCGCCTACGTGACCATGGCGCCCGAGGTCGAGGGCATCATCGATACCATCCCAAAGCTCATCGAGGCGACTGGCATCAACATCTCGTCGGGTCACTCCAACTCCACCAGCGCACAGGCTAACCTTGCCCACCAGAATGGTGCCAAGATGATCACGCATCTGTTCAACGCCATGCACGCCTTCCACCAGCGCGACCCCGGAATCATCGGCCTTCTCGGCGCCTCCGAGTCCCGTCCGTTCTACGGCATCATTTGCGACGGCGTCCACGTCCACCCCCACTCAGTCATGATTGCCTACTACGCTCACCCCACTGGTGCCTGCCTCGTGACTGATGCCATGTCTGCTCAGTCGCTCCCCGACGGCAGCTACAAACTCGGCAAGATGGATGTCGATGTACACAGCGGACATGCCTACATCAAGGGCACCGACACTATTGCGGGGTCCATCGTCGACCTCGCCTCTTGCGTCCGCAACTTCATCAAGTTCACTGGTGCCTCCAAGGTCGAGGCCCTGGAGAACGCCACCCTCCACCCCGCTCAGATGCTCGGAATCGCCGACAGGAAGGGCACCCTTAACCATGGCGCCGATGCCGACGTCCTTATCCTCGACGACAACCTCAATGTCGAGCGCATCTTCGTTGGCGGCACCGAGGCCACCAGGGACAACGTCAAGTTCCACCACAAGATGTAAAAGGATCCAGCTGTACACCCTCTTGCCTGGCTCTATTAGAAAAATCCCCCATACCGCTATCACCGCATTCCTACCCCTTCTTTCGCATGCTTCTATCTGTTCTGTTCTTTACACTTTATTATTAAAAGCCACCTGCTTAATGTCTGCATCTTTTCTGCACGCAGCCTCACGCAGCCTCGCGCTTTCTTTGAGCTGCCGCGAAGGCATGAAAGGTCTATGGCATATTTCCCGCCAACAGCGACGAGCCTGCCAAGCGGCGTGAATCCTTCATTGAAAGGCACCATGTCCCAAGAAATGCAAATCCAAGCTTTTGCGATTCGGGCATAGGCATTAGGAAGCGGCTGTCGCTCAAGAGGGGGGATCCTGTCTCGAGGTTGAACAAACCAACTCCCTGCGCAAAGTAGAGGCAGGAAAGGGGTGGTGGAGGACGCAATGCACATCCCCTTCCGTCCTGAAGGTTAGTAATTGCCTACGAAGCCTGCTCAGAGGTCGCTAGGTTCCGGAAGATGCCCGGCTTGGGCCTGCTGCTGCCGCTGTCTGCGCTAGATGATTTGCCCATCGCGTTCTTTGGACTACCAAGCTCCATCACATGTTCCTCTCTCCACGAGGCTGAACCTGAGTCTAAGCCTGAATCTGAGTTTGAGCCTGAGTCAAATGGTGTCTCGGCACAATAAAAACATGGCGCACACCTCCAGCACTAGCATTTATTCCACACCACAACAGCATATATAAACACGCATCTAGAGGCAGCGCAGACAGCAGATGTTGAAGTAGTCTTCTCGCTTCATCCTCGCAATCAACAAGCCAAATAGAGCATGTTCTATTCGCAGGATCTTCTATGCAGGCGCAGTGGCCGCTTTGGCACCATCTGGCTTCTCGGCACTTCTAGCAGCCGATGCAGGTGGCATCATGTCAGCAACAAGGAGGTAGCCAGCATTGACATTCAGGGTGTATGCAGCGACATCGCCTTTCCGCAGGCTCCATTGGCGCTGCGCCTGACATCGACATTGCTCGTGGGCCTATCCCGTGCATTAAACCGCAAGGCCATGCTCCTATACGCTGACTGCCATTCAACATGGTCCAGGATCCTTTCGACACCCTGGGTCACCAGCAAGCAAGGGTTCAACCCCGCAGTCACGGCAAGCACAATTGCTGCTAACATCCAAGCAATTACCCTGCCAGACACCATTACCCCAGTGTACAGAGAACAAGCCGATGACGTTGGCCTGTGGATGGCCACCACTGCCGGCTGCGCACTAGACGACATAAAGGACACTCATAGGCGATGGAAGGAGCTTGGCTGGCTGGGAGAAGGGTTCGCTAGTGGTAGTAGCGAGGCAAGAGACCAACCACGGCAGTCCTTGCCTGAACATGCACTAGGCGCCGCCGCTGCTAGCGATTCTGCACACAGCTTTGTTTCATTCACCTCCAGCTGGACATCGATCTCCATGACTGATACTCATGCACGCAACCAAGGACCAGATGCAGACTCCTCTTTTCTTTCGGATCCCCTTCTGGTGGAAACCAGCAGTGGCGGCAATGGCAGCTGCTGTGATTACGGCGGCCAAGAAAGCCAGGAACTGGTTCTGGAGGATGATGACGAGACACCTGTTCGTTTTGACCGTGATGGAAACCTCCACTTCGCTCCCACGGGATCCACACTATCGCTATCGCTGGGACTGTCGGCAGATGCCCACACTGAGATCTTGCATCATTCTACCACAATGGCCACCGCGGCAGGTGGCGAGGGAGCAGCACTGCCCATACTGGGCTCCTCTGTGCCACTTAGCAGCGTGCTCATTGCCAGCCATGCTGTTGCTGCCACACAGTGCGAACCGGCAGCTGTACAGAACACTGGCGAGTCAGATGAAGTTTCCATGCAAGCCAGAGGCCATATTGGCAGCAGCAGTGGAGGCAATCACTACGATGGATATCACGCACCAGCAGCGCAGGCACTGCGCACCTACACGCTGGAGAGTGCAGGGCTGCTGCATGGGCACTTGCATGATCGATCGACTTCTGCTGGCGACCAGAGTAGCACACACTCGTTACGTAGTAGCTCCCACACACACGGAAATCTGAACCTGGACGACTTGGAGATTGCAGAGAATGATGTGATCCTGCGCCGCTGGGCAGAGACAGAGGCGACCAGTCCCACGGCGAATTCTGTAGCCACCAGCCTGCCAGGTTCAAAGCGCTGCAAGCTGGGCAAGCGGCAGCTGGAAGAGGTTATCGACGACAGTAGTTCATCTGGCACGTTTGAGAGGCACGTCTCGGCGCTGTGGTGCGATACATGCTACTGGCACGAGAGCAAGAGGGCGAAAGTGGCTGCCAAACTTGGCGAATATGCGCTTTCCCGCATCAGTCGCCATGTTGCGCTTGCCACTGCTCATGCTGCAAGACCAGAGCTCCTTCCAGACATCTCAGCAGCAGAAACGGGGTTGTTCGGTTGTGTGCCTTCTGAGGGCAGCCGCATCAACTGGCTCACTGGGGAGTGCTCTCCAAGCAGCAGCCAGGTATCGTCGGTTGAAGGCGGATTGTTTCTAGACGGTGGCGGGGATGACGATGACAAACTGTCAGATGAAGCGTACGAGCTTGAGATTGGACGCGCTGTTTCACCTGTTGGCAGAATTCAGCAGGAGACCGATCGGGAGTTCCAGATTCATCTGAATCTCGACATTCCCTGGCTCAACCCCAAACTACTCAGCGGAATGCAACGCAGTGACTCTGGTAGCCGTCAAACATCAGTCCGTACTGAGTCCAGCATCGATAGCCCTGAGCTGCACCAGCGCAACGGATCAATTGAGGACACGCCAGTATCTCGGGCGTCTTCCATGGACCCACCGTCATCAGATGACGGCCTCGAGATTCAGCAGTTTGAGCTCGCAGCAAACGGGTTGGAACCAGAAGCGGCATATGCGATGTCAACCGCACATGACCTGGAATCGTTTCTGGATATGAGCGGAGAGGGCTCAGGGGATGTATGTCGCTACTCCAGGCCGGGAAATCCTGGTATAAACGAGGAGGATATGGACCCAGAATCGAAGAGCTTTCGTCAGTTCATAATTGCGAGGATGGCAGAACGACGTAGCCGGACACTTGTGTTCACTGACCTGCTTGTTCCCCCGTATGACACACGCAGAGTCGCAGCACGCGCATTCCTGGACCTTCTTCAGATGGCAACCAGATCGGTGTTTCGAGTCGGCCAGCCAGAGGCATTTGGGGCAATCTCGGTGGCGGCGCCCTCTGAGATATTGTCCAAATATTTGTAGGCTGGTGTTGGAGAATGTACACATGAAAGAGCAAATAAAAAAGAATATAGTTACAGAATGCTAGAGATATGAACAGAATGGCGCGGAACGCACTGTTGGTGCCATGGCATCTATGCTCAGCGGAAGTGAACAGGGGGCGGCAATTTCATCTCGAGTGTCGCGTCTGATGCCCGGCTACTGTATGAATGTTCCCGATCAGCCTCCATACTTGGCGATGAACGCCCATTACCGGCACCTGGAGTTGTGCGGGTGCGCAATGGCTGGTCAAACCCTCCGGCTTCTTCTCCAGCCGAGAATTCGCCTACGTGCAGCGATGCGCCATCTGCCGAGCTCAAGGTGGACACTGGCGATCGACGCTCGCTGCTGCCTTGGCTGCTCAGAGTCCACATGGAGCCATCGAGATCTTGCTGGCGGTTGCTTGACCGGCCATTGCTGTCTGGGTTGGCCACCCGAAGAGTGAGCGGCCGCTGGAGTGTATTGTACAGATGGCAGTCGTCAGCGTAGTTCTCCACCAGTACTTGCTTGCCAAGCCTGCCAGCCGGGTGACCGGGGCTGCCAGATGGCTTTGCGCTGCCAATGGCAGCCAAGCTCCCCCGCGACACTGCCGACGCAGCGATCCTACCCTTTGTTGCGTTTTCAGAGGCACCCCCAAGTGTCGAGAAGCTGCTCCGCGGCGCCGTCTGTCTTGTCGACACTGTGGTGCCAGCAAATGTTGATGTGGCTGTTCCGTTTATGCTGCTGAGCTCTTCGGCCGATAGCGCACATGTCAGATCGCATGGCATCGTTGATTTGGTTCCAAATCCGCTGCTGCTACACGTGGCAGGCACGGGTCTCAGATAAGACCGAGTAGATGATGTCGGTGATTCGGGGGCAGCCTCAAGGGTGCTGAATCCACGCGAGTTCGTTGTTGCTGGTGGTGACGTAAGCATCTCCAGAAGCGCAGGGTTCGCCAGCCCAGGCGTAAGCCCTTCCCACTTTTTCACATCCTCACGGTGCCGCGACCTAATTGACTCTGCATCCAGCGGCAGGTTCAGACCAGAGAAGAACGCGCGGAACAGCATCGACGATTCCTTCAGGCTGCCCTTGGCACTGGTTACAAGCCCCACCATACTACGAGTGCTCCCAAGTCCTTTCCTCTCAGCGGGCTCAAATTCGCGCGAGTCTTGGCTATACACCACCTTCTTTTCGCTAAACCTGTCGCCAGGCGTTGGCTCCCTTGATCCGCTGTCGCCGGCGCGATCTAGACGGGAGATGGTTTCGAGATCAACCTCGCCGCGCGCCAGGATCTGGAAGTGCCTCAGCCGCTGTCGCAGCCCCTTACCAAACGTACGGCCAACCACTAGCACCATTCCTAGAAGTGCAACATCGAGGATCAGCAGCAGGGCGAGGAAGAACGTCAGGTACTTCCTTCCAGACTGGTACGCATCATCCTTGCCCGCATCTGGCGTATGGTTGACCTTGACCAGCTTGTAAATAAAGAACACCGGCGCAACGGAGAGCACGCCAGAGCAGCAGTACATCAGCCAAGGCAGCTCCTGGACGGCCGAAAACAGCGTCAAGCAGAGGATAATGACGCACACGGCGAGGATAAATATGTTCTGCACCCAACTTCCTTCCTCGCCATGCGTCTGCGCTGTAATTGTTGCCAGCTGCAGCCAGAGCTCAAGAAAGAAGAACGCCGTCAGCGTGACCAGGGATAGGAGGATCTGGTGGAACAGAAACATCCGCTGCATCTTCAGATCCGCACCCAGAGCCCGGTACACCTGCCAGCCGAACTCCTGATTCAGGTGCCTCCATATCAGCCATGCCTTAGCCACACAGCCCAGCACCACTATCGCAATGCTCGTCGCCTGCATCCCCACCACGCCCAGTAGCGACCCAGTCTGCACGAGCTGCGCTACATGGAACAGCAGCAGGACAAGGTCAAATGCCGTGGCAGCAGTGGCCAGCGGCTGGCTCCGGACGTGCAGAGCGGCATACGACAAGGCAAAGGCAAATAGCTGCGCGACAATGAACCCGCTGTCGTAAACAATGTACAGGGATGCTTCGTTTGTGAGCTCGGACTTGCTATGCACTAGCCGCGCGATGAAGTGGCCCTCGAACGACACGTTTAGTATTGCCTGGATGGCTGCCACCCCGAGAAACAGTCGCGATGCCTGCGACCAGCTGCCGCCGCGCAACAGTGGCGAAGTGAGCATCGGCGACAAATACGCTTCACAGCCGCTTTGGTATTGCAAGACGCTTTACGAAGGTGTGTTCAGAATGCAGACTGGCTATTGTGTATGCGCGCAAAAGAGAAAGCAAGGGACAGGTGCCTAGAGGCAAACAGCAGCGCCAAAGGAGAAAACAGGGACAAGGAGAGTTTGGAGAAAGAGGAGGAGCGAGCAGAAACGTTGGTCATCCATCCCTGCGTCTGCTGCTGCCACCGTCGTTGCTGGCTGAGCCCGGTGTCGTCACCCAGTCTTGGCTGTGAAATAGTGTGCATGCTGTGCGAGCTCTGATTGGCCTGGCGCTCGCAACAATACAGATGTGAGGAAAGTAGAGTACACGGCTTTGGGTCGTGCAAAATGGGGGAATAGAGCTACGGTGCTTTAGTAGTACATGGCTGGTGAGTGGGAAAAAAGTCTATATGCAGCGAGCGAACAGCGGCGTCTATACCGCAGAGAAGTGGAATAGGAGAGCGGAACAAGGCACCAACTACACAGCAGCAGCCCCGAAGTGCTCCATCGAGACCCTGCCGTTGCTAGAGCCCGCGGCTGCTCCATTGCTGGAAGAGTTGCCCAGCACGGGGCTGTCAAACATGTCCGAGCGAGCAGCACTAGGACGCAGGTACAGCCTGCGTGCCTCCGTGTGAGCCAGCCTGCTTTTAGCGTCCACAATGCCGCAGAAGTTGCCTCTCAGGCACCAGGCAATGGTGTTGATTTCCTGCTCGCGGAGCCCGGCGGATCTCAGGTACCCGCGGATAGAGCCGTAGTTCTTTCTAATGTGGCGCAGCAAATTGCGCATGACTGGTGCTGGCGAGTCGCAGAACGACGGCGGCAGGCCAACCGCGCCCATGTCAAGCAGCTCCATGCGCGACCTGACGGGCTCCAGGTTCTTTTGGGACTGCGCATAGTCCTCAGCGATAATCTCGTCGTCTACGCCCAGGATGCCCAGCAGCAGCATGGCCACGATGCCCGTGCGGTCCTTGCCGTGCTGGCAGTGGAACAGAATCGGGTAAGCGCACGGGTCGGCAAAGATCCGCAAGACTGATGCAAACTCCTCCTTGCAGTAGTCCACGTAGTCTTCGTACGAGCCAGCCAGCCCCCTGGGCGCAAGAACCTCGCGTCCAATCGTGCGGATCGCCTCGGCCTTGTTAAACATGGCAAACCGCAAGATCACCTTGATTCTGGTCGACCAGGGCGTGTTTGCCCAGACGCACTTCTTGCGGTAGTTTTCGCCGATGACGTTGCAGCGGTACCGACGGCGTTTGCCATCGAATCTATTCTCGACGCTGAACTTGCTGATTCCCATGCCTGCTGGGATTGTCCGGATCACATCTGGGTTGCGCGAGACAGGGCGAGGTGCACGCCGGGCCGGGCGCCCGTGCGCGCCTGCACGGGAATACTCGCCGCCTGGTGGTGCGATGGGCTCTGTGGTAGCGCGGCTGCCCATTCCACGAGGAATTTCGTTGTCTGCGTTGTCCTCGCCCATTTCCCCGAAGCTGTGTCTGGCGCCGTCAAACATAAACGGACTAGGTGCACTGGTGCGCCCAATCCTGCTTACACGACGCAGGCCGTATGTGGTGACCTCGCGACCAGCCGGGATTCCGGCGGCTGGGTCAAATCCATCGTCGGTGTCGCTGCTGCTGGCGTCACTGTCAGAGTCGCCAGAATCGTCAGAATCGTTGCCAGAGTCAGAGCCACCCTGGCCCTTGCTGTTACCAGAGATGTGAGAAGCCAAGGCGCTGTGGCCGCTGTTTTGCTCGTCGGTATATTTGCCCTCGGTGTCTGGCGCCGGGGGCAGGGGCGTGGATGGCGGCTCTGCCTTTGCGCTAGTATCGAAGCTGGTCCACTGCTGGTCCCAGTAAGACCTAAGGTATTGCAGCGTCTCGCTACCCCAATCCAGCGCAGACTGAGCGATTGTTGGCTGTGGTTGCTGAGCACCTGGTTCTTCTGTGCGACCATCATCGCCGTCTGCTGGTTCGTGGCTAAACTTTGGGTGCTGTGGGGGCGGAGAAGGAGTTTTAAAGTGCACCGCTCCACTAGCGCTGTTGGTGCCTTCGTTGTAGTAAGCAGGTCCGTTGCGCGTGGCATGGACGGCTGTATCGCTATCTCTGCCATCAGACGCCGACGGCTGCAGAGCCAGAGGCTGCGGCGCGGCACGCCCTGAGGTGGCCTCTGGCAGCGGATAAGTAGGCAGGTTGATGCCAGTGGCTGCAGGCTGGCACTGGGGCACATACGGTGTGGTGAGCGACACCTGCTGCGTCTCCGAGGCCTCCGAGTCAGACTCCCTATCGTACAGATGGGTGAGGGCGCGAGCCAGCGGGTCATTTCTCGGGTCACCGATAGACTTTGTGTACCTAAGCGAGTTTCTATGCGACCAGCTAGTCTGCGACTCGCCAGTCCTCTCCCAGGGCCGTGCCGACGACGCATAATCATGGGCAGCCACCTCAACGATAGTCTTCCTCACCTGCGCGGCTCTGAGCTTCATCAGCTTCTCCATGCTCTGGTCAGCTGTAGGCTCAATCGACGACGGGTAGTGCTTCATCAAGATGTCGCTAGCGCGCGCCTCCAGCTCCGACCTCAGGTCAATGATCGTCCGAATGCCGTATCGCGAAAACAGCGTCTTCACGTCATGCTCGCCGGCGGACCCCAACTCGGCTGACCGGAAGACAACACCGGGCATAGGTCCCTCGTTCTCAGCTTTTGCCTGTGTCTGGTGCAGCCTGAGCCCGGTTTTGATCACGCTGACGCCGATGTCACGAAAGTTCAGCACCTTGTCGCTGAACATCTTGGCGCCAAAGTGGTCGCGTGCATCGCGGATGGCCACCTTGCGCACTTCATCCGGAGGAGTGACCGATTCGCTGGTAAACATGGGCTCGTCACTCGGCACACGTGCCAGCGAGGACAAGCCGCTGCTGCTGCTGCTGTTGCTGTTAAATGCACCACTGCTGCTGCTGGAGTCTATGGCAAATGTCGGTTGGTCGGGCATCGGCGGCGCGGTCGGCTCGACCACCAGGGTGTTGTCTGTAGGCGGGGCTGATATCACCGCGCCGCCCATGGGCAGAGTAGTGGTGCTGACGCGGTGGATCCTGCTCGTGTGGACTGGAAGCGGGTACGACCTTACGCTGCCAAGGTCTGAGGCAGCATGCGAGTGACTGTAGATTGCCCTGCCACTGCCAGCAATTTGGGTCCTTGGAGCATCGAGGCTGTGTCTGGGGCCACCAGCATCTGGATAGCGGGCTGTGCGCATAGTGATGGTGCGCGCACGCCTTGCTGCAAAGAGCTGCTCTGGAGTGGCATAGTTACCCCCGTTGGGGTCTGCTGGGTCGGGCCCTGTGAGTGCGACGGGCTTTGGTGTGGAGATCCGCCTTGGGCGTTCAGATGGCTGCATGTGTGCCTGCTGCACGGGTCGTGCGGGTGGCGGTGGCGGGAGTGGTGCCTCTGGTGCCTTGGTGCTGCCAGTTCGCCGCGACGGAATGGGCCTCGCGGGTGTGGCCTCTCCTAGGCTGTGGTCCGTAGAGGCGTTGCTGGCTTGCGCGCGAATGCCCACACTGGAGTCGTCGTTGTCCTGCTGGTGGTTCACAAGCGCCGTTTCGGACCACGATGCCGACAGCGAGGGCCGGCGGGCACAGCGGTATTGCCGAGCCTCGTCCAACTGGCGCTGGGTAGCTTGGTCTGGAAGCGAGCCTTCCATGGTGTGCTGTGGCTGTGTGGGGGAGCAGAAGTGGTTGATATACAGTGCAAAGCAGGAGGAATCGAAATAAAACAGGCGAAAAGAAGGGTGGGAGCACCAAGTGCTACTTCTGGCTGCTTAAAAGGACAAAGGAGAAAGAGGGTAGGGGCAAGAAAAAGTGCTCGAAAAACGCAAAGTCAAATGATAAATCAAGGCCAGAAAGGCGCCTGGCTGTGTGCGGAATATATAAATAGGAGCCGGAAGAAAAACGGATTTTGCGAGGTAGCAAGAGGACACGACCAGCCGACTCTGCGAGCACCCAACGCAGCTACAGCTGTGTGGTTGCATGGAAGATAGAAGGTGGATGAGTGGCTGCTGCGTCTCCCTCTAATTGCGCTATAGTGGCTAGAATCGGCACACTGAGGCCCTGTGTTGCGTGTAGCACCTGTGCTATTAATAATGAGGGAATGCCAAGAAGCGCGGAAAAACGCATCCCCACAACGCAGCCAGCCAGCCAGCTGCTGTGTGGGTAAAGGTGCTTGAACAACACTGGCATCGCCATGGCCCTGTGGTTTGTTGTGCGTCGGTTGGGACTCGCAAAAAGCCAAATGCGCTTTGCACAGCATGCCACCATCGGATAACAGACTGCCATGTGTCAGTGGTTGTCAGCCGCTTTCTGACAATTGCAGCTCAGCGCGGCATTATTAATACCAATGAAAAAGAAAAGCGGGGTTAAGCGGGGCAGGCAGCATGTGCTTCTTAGTTTGCCGCCGCCCTAGCAGCTTCGTTGGCAAGCTCGGCGGCTTGACGGCCTGCCTCGCGGCCATAGACCACGCACTCGAGGAGCGAGTTGCCACCCAGGCGGTTGGCTCCATGGAGTCCGCCAGTGACCTCGCCAGCAGCAAGAAGGCCAGGGATGGGGGCCCTGTCGCTTGCTCTCAGGACGCGGGTCCTCTCATCGAACCGCAGACCACCCATCGTATAGTGGAGGCTGGGTGTCACAATAGCCCAGTAATAGCCCAGCCCTTCCTCCTTCTCGCTGCTCCTTGGGTTGAGCGCGTTTTGCGGGAATATGGCCTTGCCGAACTGGTCCTTAGTCTTGCCGCTGCGTGCGTCATCGTGCTCCTCCAGCGTCTGTTTCAGTGCAGCCAGATCAACGCCCATGGCTGCAGCCAGCTCCTCTAGGCTGTCAGCCCTGTTGACGAGCCCCATCTTCTGGTAAAAGCCCAGAGCACCGCGACCAAAGCTGTCAGCTGCTGCCTGTGACAGCACCAAGAATGCCGCTGATCTGGGCTCGCCCTCAGCTCTTTCGGTGCTCCTGCTGTGCCGAGCGCAGGTGTCGGCTCCGGAGCACATCATGTTGATCGCCTCGGTCACCTTATCGCGTGTGTCGAGCTCATTGACAAAGCGCTTGCCGAGTCCAGTCAGCAGGACACCGCCCTCTCCGCGCAGCGCTTCGGCAGCAAGGAATTTAGTTGGATTAGTAGGGTCGCTCGCCTTGACAAACCCCGTAGGATGCACCTGCACTTGGTCCATATCGACAAGCTCAGCACCGATCGCAGTCGCAAGCCTTAGCCCATCACCAGTGGCAAACGGCCCGTTGGTCGCCGGAAGGCCAACAAGCTCTGGCGCGTACTTCTTTAAAAACACCGGGCTGCTGCCCTCGCCAGCGAACCCGCCAGTGGCAAGAATGACGACATCCGAGTGCAGCTTGCGTTTCTCTGTAGTCTTGGTCTCGGTGTCCGCGGTCTCGTAGGCAACGCCTACGACGCGGCCGCTCTCGCCTGATAGGAGCTCAGTAACCCTGGCGCCAGTGAGTAGACTGAAGCGCACATTGCTGGCCGCTGCCTGCCCAGTCAGGTACTTGCCAAGGGCGCTGACAATGCCCCATCCCACAGGCTGCGGCTTGCCATTGAGGTCGGGGCGACGGTGGGTGCGCGGGAAGCTATGTCCGCCGAGCTGAGCAAGGACATCCAAGTCAAGAGAAAAGTCCCCCTGCAGCCAAGAGACAGCCTGGGTGCTCTCTCTGGCCAGCTTATCAACAAGTGTCTCGTTCGATCTGCCGTGGCCCGACTTGAGCGTGTCCTTGACAAAGGCGTCGACAGAGTCCTTGATGTTCTTTTCCTTCTGCGTGCGAGTCAGCACGCCGTTGATTCCCGATGACGCCTTGGCCGAGTTTCCACCCGTTCTTGCCTCTTTTTCAAGAAGCGTCACTGTGATTCCGGCGGCGTTGCGTGTCTGGTGGAGGGCCTCCACCGCAGCCGACAATCCTGCCAGGCCACCTCCAACAACCAGGACGTTGGTGCGAGCCGCTGCTGCCATGTGTTCGTCCTTATGTCTGAATATGTCCGTTACAGCCTTGGACGATCCGCGAAGGGACTGAATAGGATGAAGAGCGAAAAAGTCGAGTATGAGAGAGAAAAGCGCAATGCCCAGCGCTGCCAGGAAAAACAGCTTTATCATCGCCAAAAGCCCTGTTCTTGACGTCCTGTTGTTTCCCTGCCGCTGTATTGTGCTGCTTGTGTTGGCAGTGTTCCTATTGTTGGCCAGGTGCCCATCACCAGTTGTGCCCAGCATCGCTCCTTTGTTGCTGGTGTTAGTATAGCGGAGCTGTGTAAAAGGAGAGTATGAGGAGGAGGGGTCGGCAAAGCAGGGCTGTGTTTGCTTCCTGCTACTGCTGCTTGAGCTGTTTATGTGAGAGGCAAGAGCAGAGATCACGCCATACGCGGGATCCGGCCCAAATCTATTTTCACATTCAGCGGAACAACAGCGGAAGCACTCTATCGCCGGAATCAACATCGGATGATGCCACAGGCATCGCGGCTGCTATGCAAACACTGTATGGTCTACAAGGTGCATCTTTGTGCATGCCTAGAAGCCCCCTGCTGCCCTAGCTCCTTAACCACCACTACGCCTACGTACCCGATATACCAGCTGTGCGGTTCCTTGAGCTGTGTGCACGAAGAAGAGAATTCAAAAGCCGTGCAAATTTGTTGTGCAAATGGAAAGAGCGAGGGAGAGAGAGGGAGAGGGAGAAGGAGAAAGGGAGAAAGCGGTCCAAGCACAAATGCGATTACGACAGCAGCACCTGAAATCACGTGCAGCAAGGCTGCTTCTCAGCGACCCATACTTTTGGTAGGTGCCCACACATCCTGCGTCAGTGGGACCATGGGGAATAGGCCGCCTCAACCCCCCTTATCTCTCTCTGACCTTCTGTACCTAAGCACGACTCTACACGCACACAATGGATACAAAGCAGCTGCATATCTACCGCCAACTTTTGCGCGAGGTCAACCGCCAGTTCACCTCGACTAATGGCAACCGCTTCTGGGCTGCTCAGCTACGGTTAAAATGGCTCGCAGAAGGTCGCAGCAGCCCTGTCGATAGCAACAGCATGCGGACAGCACAGAACGTCCTGTCCTACCTGTCAAACAACAGAAAATACAAGGACTTGATTGCAGAGTTCAACCCAAAGATGACTGAGGGTGACCGCATAGAAAGAACTGCCAGAAGAGTTGGGCTGGAGGCACCCAAGGCTTACGAGGAGCAATGAGACATGCATATGCCACATACAGCTCAGCAGGAGGAGATCAATGGCCCCCTTTCTGTTTTCCGTTACTCAGATCGCTACATTTTGCTCTAGACTATGCTATTAAATATCCAATGAACTGTATTCACCAGCAATGTCTATTTCAACTTTTAGTGTCTGCACATGCAAAAGTTTGCGCCGATACCTGCCTCTTCGCATGTCCTTCCGGCCTTTACTGGCGCAAACAGCGACTGCTCAAAGTCCTCTGGATCATATGATGGCCAGTTGGCAAGCGTTTTGAGTGTGTAGTGTGTCTCCATGGGCGTAGTGAGCCTCTGCTCATTCACAAGCAGGCCGCCGTTTGCGCTCTTATCGACATGTGAACGCAGCCACTGGGGCAAAACCATGGCGTAGAACGGGTTCTTGTGCTCGATCTGGCCGCTATTCAAAAAGGCAAAGTTCAATCCCATGTGAAGTCCGTGGTCCGATAGCAGAAACAGCACAGTGTCTTCCAGCTCGCCGCTTTCCCGCAGATCAACCAAGAACTCGGACAACCTGCTGTCCAGTGTCCGCAGAACCTCGCCAGTGCCCTCATGACCCTCCATCAGATTGAGCATGAGCATGTATGGCTTTCTGGTCTCTTTGTCTCCCGAGCGCAGCTCGCGCCTGAGCTGGTTTATATAGTCGAAGCCATATTCGTGCACATGGCGTCCGTACAGGCACCGGGCTGTGACAGAAAAGGGCCCCTTAAAGTTGCCAAACGCGTTGCCGGAAGATGGGTAGAACTCGGGCATACAGAAGGGCGCGGAGAGTTCGTAGTCAAGACTGCGGTTTCCGACAGAGTACTCCAGGGAATCATAGGACTCTCCAACATAAGTAGTGGCCCAGTCCTCACATGACGTCTCTACACGACCGGTAATGTAGCCGCGGTCGCGATAGTATGCCCAGATCGGGAGCGGATTTGGGCTAGATGGGTGGATTTCGCCTGTATACATGGCCTTGGTGCTGTTGTCGGTGCTTACGCCAAGCGAGTGGTAGCGGAAGAGCTCTGTCAGCATATGCTTTCCTGGCTGATGCAGCGTAGCGAGCACTGAAGCGGTCTTCTCCAGCCTGCGATAGAACTGCCGATGCGAGACTGCATCCACAAACAGAAACAGCACATTCGGCCGCCTTGTTGGAATGTCTGCGGATGGAGCTGGCCTGTCCAGAGCGTCTGCCACCCGCATATCCGTGTCGTTTGGCGGCATGTGTGTGGGGAGCCTTGCAACAGGTGGCCATGCTCGGGTGACGATCTTGCTGCTTGCACCACACCGGACAACAGCTGCCTGGGTGTGCTCGCCAAGGTGCATAGGCCCAGTGTATTTCTTGCGCTCTGTTCGGTCAAGCACACGATGGTTGAACACCTGCCATTTAGACTTGTCCATCAGCGGCCACTGGCGCGTCTCGGGAAGGATATCGACAAATATCAGATCGCTTGAGCAGTCCACATGCAAGAGACCTGCGCTGTCGATATATGCGGTGATGGGTGCTGGCTCCGCCTTGCATTGCATGCTCCCTGCCCAAAAGTTCTGAGTGCCAGCTGGCAGCAGATCCACTAACGGATAGTTGCTCCCTTGCCAGTGGCATTCGCCAGGGATGTCGCGCATGCGGTCGTACATTCCTTGGTCGAAAATGCTGATGTAGTGTCTGAGGGCAATAGTGACGCCGCAAGCAATTCCGGCAATGCAGAGCATCAGTATCACCAAAAAGTGTGGGATTGTGATGAACAGCACGTAAAGCGAAAGCAGCACGGTGTTGAGCGGGACGAATATCAGCAGGAACACCAGCAGATTGTAAAACCCATGCCTCTCGAACCGCTCGCCGTGGTCGTAGAGATAGAGCAAAACGAATATGACCAGCGTCAGCATCAGCATGTTCCTGCGAATGGGCCTTCTAATCTTGCGTGTGTACAACATCACAGCAATGGTCGTCAGGGAGAGAACGGAGACGAGGATTTCGACACCCATGATGCCCAGGTTCTCGTTGATGAACAGCAAATCGCCGCCTTGAAGGCTGAGCAAGTATGAGCAGACCCAGCTGCACGTCAGCGTGAAGAACACTATGCTGGTTGGGTTCTTTAGCCGGACAGGAACGCCGAGAGAGATGGATTTCTCCGGCTGGCGAGAGATCGATCCAGATAGCCCATATGGGGGCAGCAAATAGTCCTGCGATGTCACCGAGATGGATGGCGACAGAGACCCTAAGCTCAAGCGGTGCTCATCCACACCAATGTGTTCCTTCTCCTCCATTGTGCTTGTGGTAGTATCTGCAAAATACTAGTTTACAATGCAAAGAAATAGCGAAGATGATGATGAAAAGAGGGATAGGAAAGGGTTGAATGTGTGCTAGAGCGATTGGAAACACAAAAGAGGCTGTGCAGCATGGCAATATGTGCCTTGAGATAGCCGGAATCCTGATTAGATATGGAGGGCGGCAATGAGGAGAGAAACGGAGGGGAGGAGTGGAAAGCACAAATACACTTTCAGTCCACAATCAGGAACAGCCAGGGTGGCTAATATATCATCAGAGCTCCAGGTCGCTCTACGTTTCATCAGTAGAGCGCCTTTCCTCGCAAGGGCAAAAGCCCGCCACGCCGCCGTTTCCCCGGCGCACTCGTGGCACAATCCAATAACACTTATATCTCAAAGCGGCGTGTGTGTTCGCGGCCATGTGTCAACAAAGTAGTACAAGCCATGAATAGAGGAGCCAGCCATTATCCGCTTCCAAACCCGCAGGATTCTAGAAGCACAAACAGAAGCAATCGGGGTTTGCATGCACAGCTGAAGACCGAAGTGAACCAGTTCTTTATGTGTTAGAAACGGCTTTGCAGAGTGCGGGTCGGCCTCGGTAAACGGAAAAGCAGAACCCAACATTATACAAAAACACACCACCGCGCGTGCCTCAGCACCTGCCAAGAGCTGCGCAGAAACTTCGATGAGTGGGGCAGAAGACTAGAATGGAGATGATCCAAGAGCCTTTCTCAAGTGCACGCTCAACGAAAAGGTAGCTTTGGGTGTATGCATAGCAGGCGGTGCACATTATCGAGCTGCGAGTTTGATAAGTGCTCCTGAGACCGGTTGCAAACAAGAATTGTAATCGTGGTATTATATAGGATACAGAATATTGAAACGATGAGTAGTGGTACTAAACAGAGATCAATCATAAAATTGTCTGGATACTGATCAGCACCGTAGACAGAGACAGCCTGGTGTTGGTAGCAGGAAGCAACTAAGGTAGTGCATGCAGAATAAAGAGCGCATTGCCATCGCACGATGCTTGATCGCCCGCTGCTAGTTCTCCTTCCAGTTGTATCCACACTTGGGGTCACAGCACTTGTAGAATGTGGTCATCGGCTCGTCGGCTGAGCGCAGCTGGATCTGCATAAAGTACGCCCGCTCGTGCCGGCACTTGGGACACATTGTATCAATGGAGTCAACGTTTTTCCATGCGTCTTCGCCTCCAAGAACATCGTCTACTTCCTTGCGCTTGAGGATTGTGCGCGAGATGAACCGCCGCGAGATCGGGTACATGTATGGGCATGTCTGGCACACAAGACATGTTTCGCCGTTCTCGCCAGCGCCGCTCTCGACAAGGAGCAGGTTTGAGCACGAGGGACAAAAGTGCATTTCGGTGTATCCGGCGGGCTATGCCAAGGCTTGGACAGTGATAAAGAGAGGGTGCGGCGGCAAGTGGCAAGTGGCAAGAAGCAAGAAGCAAGAAGCAGAGTGGCAGCTATTGGAAAGCGGCGCACACAGATGGCGCACACGGATGGAGAGAAAACTGATTTATTCAGACGGCACACAGATGGCACACACGGATGGCACACACAGCCAGAGCCAGAGCCAGAGCTTGGGCAGCCACAAGACGCAGTGTTGGGTGGTTCACGTGCCAGAAAGCCATGTTCATAACCAGCGCTGATTGGCTGTCTGGTGCAAGAATGGATGCTCCTGCGGCCACAGAGCAAAAATCGTGTTGCTAAGCGGCGCTGCTGTGGATTCAACCTTTAACTCCACTACCATCCACCCAGGAATTGAATCCATCCAAAAATGAGGTAGGTGCAGCACAGCATATCTCGACGTATGTCGCGGGATGGCGCTCAGTAGCGACGGATGTGGCATCAGGACAGCCAAAGCAGCGCTGTGGAGGAACCTGAGAACGCTGAGTTTGGCAAAATCGAATCTCGGCACTCGATTCAGGCGTAATTCGGCAGAGGCAGACACAAAAATGAGCAGGAGCGGCATTCCTCGCCAAGCACAGTGCGACGGTGGCAGAAGCAGCACCAGCGACCGGCTATGCCAGCAGCAGGCGCAGCAGCAGAGTA
>MU604020.1:0-10875 GCA_025201845.1 Martensiomyces pterosporus | reverse complement strand
ATTGGCTGTCTGGTGCAAGAATGGATGCTCCTGCGGCCACAGAGCAAAAATCGTGTTGCTAAGCGGCGCTGCTGTGGATTCAACCTTTAACTCCACTACCATCCACCCAGGAATTGAATCCATCCAAAAATGAGGTAGGTGCAGCACAGCATATCTCGACGTATGTCGCGGGATGGCGCTCAGTAGCGACGGATGTGGCATCAGGACAGCCAAAGCAGCGCTGTGGAGGAACCTGAGAACGCTGAGTTTGGCAAAATCGAATCTCGGCACTCGATTCAGGCGTAATTCGGCAGAGGCAGACACAAAAATGAGCAGGAGCGGCATTCCTCGCCAAGCACAGTGCGACGGTGGCAGAAGCAGCACCAGCGACCGGCTATGCCAGCAGCAGGCGCAGCAGCAGAGTATTAGCCGGGCTAATGCACAAGGCACAGGTTAATTCGGGTTCTAGCTAGACAGCACCAGCATACATTGGTGTGCAGATACAGGCTGTACAGACTAAAGCGCGTATTTTTGTGGACGCAAGTAGCGTAAACGCAGCACTGTCAATACTGCCTTATCTGCCGGCATGGAAACCTCTAGCGGTGGGTGCTCTCGGCGTGCCAGCTGCAAGCCGACCGTGCTGCTGCATAGTCGCCTATTCTGCGTTCCTGCCCATGCTGCGCTCCTGCCCATTCTGCGTTCCTGCCCATGCTGCGTTCCTGCCCATGCTGCGTTCCTGCCCATGCTGCGTTCCCATCCAAGCCCACCAGCCGTACTACTCGCATCGCATACCCACATAACGATCCAACAGATATACTCCTAGACACCAAAACTGACAACGCCTCCGTAATGCTCTCTACAATTCTAACGCTTTAGCGGAAGCAAGATTCAAGTCGCAGCAGTCCGTGAGGAGGTCAAGGCTCTCCTTGCTGCTTCTGTCGAGAACAAGCGCAAGTTCACTGAGACCGTTGAGCTCCAGATTGGTCTCAAGAACTACGATCCCCAGCGCGACAAGCGTTTCTCGGGCACCATCAAGCTGCCCCACATCCCCCGCCCCAAGATGACTGTGTGCCTTCTTGGTGATGCCCACGATTGTGACAAGGCCAAGGCCATCGACATGCCCTTCAAGTCGGTTGATGACCTCAAGAAGCTCAACAAGAACAAGAAGCTCATCAAGAAGATGGCTGCCTCGTTCGATGCCTTCATTGCCTCCGAGGCTCTGATCAAGCAGATCCCCCGTCTCCTCGGTCCTGGTCTCCACAAGGCTGGTAAGTTCCCCACCCCCGTCAGCCACTCCGACGACCTCGAGGCTCGCGCCAACGAGATCCGCGCCACCATCAAGTTCCAGCTCAAGAAGGTTCTCTGCCTTGCCGTCGCCATCGGCAACGTCACCATGGAGGAGGACGAGCTCCTTGGCAACATCATGCTTGCCGTCAACTTCCTTGTCTCCCTGCTCAAGAAGCGCTGGCAGAACGTCAAGTCGCTCTACATCAAGAGCACCATGGGCAAGCCCCACCGCCTCTACTAAGCAACATGTGTGCTTAGCCTGCTGATGCTCACATACCATAGTTTTATTGCTTTGACGGTGTGCTGGTTGGCGTCTTCCGCTCACCCACCGATCCTGTGCCTCTGATTGTTTGTTTTCCGTCTTTCGTACAGTAACCAAAGTGCATCTCAGCTTTCTTGCACCCCCACCTGCTGCCGTCTGGCCTGCAGTGTTGGCGTGCTTGGAGTCGGGTATTTCCTTGCGGATCTTACTCGCCTGCGGTGCATCTCTTGGGAGCTATTGGCCCACCCGATCTTCAATAAACGAGCATTGCTACTCACTCTGCCATTGGGGCTTCTGCGCCACGCAACTGATAATGTCAGGCTGCATCTTGGTGTTTGATTCGTGCTGACCTGCAGTCACATTCGCCAATTGTATAGATTGGAGCAGCTAAAACGAAAGATTTTGTAGTGTAATTGCACGCGCCTTGTGTAAGAAACACAATGAAATGTTTTGTTTCTCGATCAACATCGTGAAATATTGTTGGCGAATGTTGGCATTTCACTTTGCCATCTCTTGATTGTGTACAAACTCTTGTTTACATTTGTCCTGCTTCGGCTTTTAGTTTGGAAGAGACAAAAGGCAGCGTTTGTATGTGGGGGAGGGAGCGATTTGTGTGCCATACACAATTCACAAACTGCCATGGCAAAATCATCTGTAGAGGGGCAAATTGCCGCCCCTCCCCCTCCTCCCTCTTTGCATCCATTCGTAAACATCTTCTGTAGGAGTGAGTGCCTGGTGTGTTGGTTGGTGTCTGGCATGCATCGTCGACCTCCCCTAGCGCCATGGTGCAATTCAGCTGTAGCAGTGGATACTGCAGACGTTGCAACGAATGCCGTTTCTCGTCAGCAACCTCGTTCCATGCAGGAGCCTTTATTTGGTTTGCAACACCTTGCCTTTGGTTGTTTTCTCGTTCCTCTCTCTTCTCTTCATCGCAGCACTACTCCACCGTTCGAGTGAGCATACGCTTTTCATACTCTTCAAAAATGCAGGACCTGACAGTTGAGTTCGAGGCGATGATGGCAAACGTCACTGCACCTCCGCTGTCTCTCGACGAGTTCCGCATGTTTGTCTCGCACGACCCAGAAGCAAGGCATGCGCTTGCATTCTGCGAGTGGTATCAGAGGTACCAAGCAGTGTATTTCGACCGAATCACGGTTCCTTCCACCAGGAGGACTGCTGCGAGCTCGCGTGCAGGTATACCACCGGATTTCGGCGCATCAGATCCAAGATTCCCGCTGCGGTCTTTGCACCTACCAGTCGACCGAGCGTCAACGCGATCAATATCGGCTCCAAACGTTCGCACCTGTGTCCAAAATGGGCCCGCACCGGACAACCTGTATACTCTCAAATCGCATAGCTTCAGTGCACTGAGCGAGAGCATGATCAGCAGTGCCTTCAATACAACCAGCACGGGGTCAAGCGGTGGCTCTGGTGCTAGTGAGGGCTCGAGTGGCTGCCAGGCAGCTCGAAAGGCCACAGACCCTGCCTTCCCCAGCTATAGAGGCGACATCCATGACACCACAAGCTACTACGCGGCTGCATTTGCAGCGACAGGGACAAGCTCACATGCAAGCCGCAATTCCACACCAAATAAGTCTACCGCTATAGGGAGACGCTGCACTTTGCCCGTGGCTGCGTGTGATTTTGTGTTGGAGTCACACGTAAAGGCGCAGGAGGAGAGCCGTAGGCAGATCCAGTCGCTGCTTGTCTTCGAGTGCTGGGCACGGTTCCTCACCGATGATGCCAAGGAGCAGTTTGAGATCCCAGAGGCCGAGCTGCTCTATGTCAAAGAACGCCTGCCGCTGAATGTCACTCACATCCCGCATCCTCTCCTTTGCAAAAATGACATGCTTGCGTCGTTGACTTCGGTCACGGCAACAAACGACAGCTCGGCTGGAGCTGCTGCTCCCAAATCTTCCGTGCTGAATCATAGCAGCAAACCCGAGAGCACTGCCACTTTGCAGCTAGCACCACATAGATCGCTGCAGTTCCAGCCGTTCCAACAGCTGAAACGCAGTCTTATTTCGCAGGTGCAGTTGCGGCGAGTCAATCTCTCACATATCCAGTCACCGCTCTCACTGAGCTTTGGCATCAAGGATATCGCTTCAGATTCAGACTCAGATGGCGGCAGCGATGGAGGTGGAGAGCTATCAGCCGCAGCTGGGGCAGATTCAATGACAGCCAAGGAGCTTTTGGCTGGACTGCGCCGCATCTCTACAATGCCCACACTGAGATTCGGCAAGACTGTGCTGAACCGTGCCGCCGAAGTTAGTGCCAGACCCGCTGGTGCTCGTCTGGCTGCGCCCGCTACGCGTGCGAGACGACTTGTCTCTGTCGGTGAGCTGCAAGGGTACCACTATACCCTTAGACCCCGCCCTCCGTTTGCAACTATATCCTCGGGTGGTGCTAGAGCCATGCAGGTTGGATACAGGCCAGTGCCGGCTTCGATTTCGAAACTTATCGTGTTAAACAGCGTGCCACCAGCGCTGTTCGAAACGATCGCCAAAGTTGCGGCTGACCATTTGCTGCAGAGGTATTTTGCCGACTTTTACGAGCAGTCACACTACAATATGACCACCCCGCAGAGGCAATTGAGTGCAGTTCTCGCACTCTCCTTGCTGCTGTTTGGGTGTGGCGTTGCAGTGGTGCTTGTCGTCTGCAAGGTGCATCTCGCTTGGCGCACATTCGCTCTGCCCTTCCTCTTTGCGGCAGCCGTGTGCGCTGTTTCTGCCTGGACGCGCGTCAGTATTCTGTCTTGGTGGCAGCGCAAGCGTCCAACATCTTTCGTTACTGGCCATTCGATGGTCTCTTTCAAGGATGACGAGAAAGCGGTACAAGCGGATACCCGGTCTGATATCGACTTGTGCGCTGTTCGGGAGATCACAGGCACGCTGGCCGCCATGAACTCGTATGTGCTGGCTGGCACAGTTTTCAGCATTGGCAGCTACACCAATGAGAGCGGCTTTTTGGGTGGGAAGCGCAGTTCGCCCAGCAAGACGCCTGCGCTGGCGAACCTTGGCTCTGCATCCGCTGTGTCCCTGTGGTCGCATCTTACAGTGAATGCCGCTATCCACGGCATCTTTGGCGTCGTCACCCGCTTCTTGCTTCGTGGGAAGAGCGCTGGAGACCAGTGGGTCATCGACCTTGAAGGCACTCACTACCAGGTCATTGAGCCATATGTGCTCTGTGGCCAGTGCTACATTGTCAGCCATCAGCTAGCCGTTCTCTGTGTTGCATGGGCTGCTGCTGCCATTGCGCTGTATCTAGTTGCCTAAATCAAGCTGCTGTCTGGCATTCAAAGAGCTTTCCAAATATATTTTGCGCTGGCTAGTTCACTCAAGACGGATCTGTTTGGTTATTCAGATATGTACACGGAAATGCTTTGCAAACAGACCAGCTACGAGCTGGGGATATCCAGACGCGGGTCATCAGGCCAGCCTACGGCTGTAGCGAGTAGTACTTGGCCATGCATCCAACGCTTGTTCGTCCAAACTTGTGTGCCACTTCATCCCAGCTGATGTCCCTGCTGGCATACTGTTTTTGGATGTGCTGGAGCAGCTCGCTCTCCTCCTCCGCTCTCCAAGGGCGCATGTTTTTCTTGTTCAAGAGCCTCTTTGCTGCCGACCGCTCTTTGGTTGTTGTTTGTCTCAGAGCCGGCTTGTTGCCGCATTTAAAATTGTCCCACTGGCTCTGGTAGTCTGGCTCATCAAGGCGATCAAAGATGCAGTGCTCGTCATTTTGCACCGGATCGAATATGTGCCGCGTGCTGTGGGTAGGCCCTTTCCGCATCGTCTCTGGTCTTGGGATCCGCGGGTTTTTCTCGAGTCCCAAAAAGCCCCGCTGCTTACGCTTGTCGTCATGAGCACCCGATGTCTCGCTAGCCTGTTTCAGTGAGTTGCCACCCCTCCTCTGTCCGAACACCGAAGCCTGTGGGTTGGGCACTAGCCCCTGTTTCGCTAAGCGACCCATCTCTGCGTCACGCTTCGAATCACCTGGTATGCTCTTGCAGCGGCAAGCCAAACGCCGCTGCAGCCCAGATAGCTGCTGCGAAGAGTAGTTTGGGTCCGAGCTATATCCAGACACGTATATATCCGACTGGGTCTCTTGAACTGGAGACAGAACACCACTCTCAGGGAGACTCATCGTGCGCTGCAGCGGGCATGGCTCTGGAATGTGTGTTTTGGTTCTGTGAATCAATGTCAATCGCCTTCCGCCAGCTACTGTAGGAATGCTCTCTGACTGACCGCTAACTTGCCCGAACCGAAGCTTCCACATTCGTACCTTGTTCCTTTTTAAAGAGATAACCAAAGGAGAGTGAGCTAAAGGAATAAAAGAAAAGCGTTGGAGAAGAGCGGAATCGGGGTAGACTTGCTCAGGCTGCAGCCTGCATTGTGTTTCACGTGGCCATGCCCAATGTTTCCCGGTTGGTTGGTTCACACAGGTATGGCCGCCAAAACTCAGCAGCTGGCGGTGGTTCCTGTGGCTCTGCACCTTTCTCTTCTGGATTCGCCTCTATAGCACGCATTTGCGGATTCGTGCGCACACACACGTGGACAGCGGCTGTATTTGGGCGCTTTGGCAGGGCAGATGGCCACTCACTTGATGGCTGCGGAATCTTTGGGAGCAACTCGAGTGCTAGGGCGCAATGTCCACGCCCGGCTCTTGATCAAGCATGTGCTTTTAGCAAAGGAGCAAACGAACACAAACAGCCACAATGGAGCCCAACCACTGGGACACTCTAGCCAGCTACTCCGTCTAAGGGACAGCACGAACAACACCACACACAGCCTCGTCTTTGACTTTGTCAAGATATCGGGGACAGCAGTGGGCCAGCAAACAGTAGAGATTGAAGGCAAGACTCGTGAGCTTGTATATATTGATGACGGGACTGGGGTACTGCCATTCACTCTTTGTGCAGGCAAAGAGAGCAGCGACGAGGATGCGATGGCTGACAAGGAGATGCGAACACGTCTTTCGCAGGCCAAGGATGCGAGCGGGTCATACAGCGGGAGGACAATTGGGGTGCGTGGTGTCATTCGTCGCGCCTCGCCCTCAATAGCACCAGGCTCTTCGCCTGGTGGTGCGGGTGGTAGCGATATTCCGCCAATATGGATTGAGTGCCGCCAGCTGGTTGTCCAAAGAGACCCAATGTCTGAAGTCGTCGCACTGGTTGAGACCCTGAACATCTACAGATGCTACTTCCCAAGCCATAGCCTGCTCGGCCGCTCCAGCCCAGAGCTGGATAGAGTGAACGACACTGGATCGCAAAGCATGCGCGCGTTCTTACGGTTGCAATCCACACAGGCAGCATCCATGACCCCACCAAAGGGCAGTGCTATCAGCGCAGACATGAATAATGCGGCATCCTGGACTAGCAAGCGAGTGACTGAATTCTCGCCTAGTAATAAGATGCTAAATGGCACCATCGCTGCTAGTGGTGCGCTTCAGATTTCTCCACACGTGCCATCGTCAAAGCGTGCAAGAATCATGCATGGTAGCCCTGTGCTTCAACAGAACCGAGCCTTTGGCCTGCTATTGCCGAGCGATCTACCCTCGTCGCCGACTGGACGTATTAGAAAGGCACCAAGAACAGAAGCCCCGTTACTTTCTAGCGACCCGTTTGGTAATATGAATATTGACGAAGACCAACTGCTGGATGTGCTAAACGATCTGGATGTGCTTCCCAGCGAGGTGCCTGAAGTGAGAGCGCTTTTGACAGAACGACCCAATGGCGCAACTCGAGAGGAGCTCGGTGCAGTGATACAAGCGCTAGGAAACGATCCTGACGACGTTATCGAGGAGATGCAGATCTCAGCAGTTATATTCAAGAAGGGCTCTCGGTACTTTCTAGTCTAGATAGATGCACTTGCTACTCGAGGTGCCCCCAAAACAGCAACTAATGCGTAACAGAGCTTTTGCTTGTCTAAAATAAATAAATAAATAAATAAATAAATAAATACAAGTGCTTTCCGCACAAACTGAGTTTTGAAGAGAGCTACTGGTTGGTGGTGTATATGTCTGAGCTCTTAGTGTTTGGACCTAGGAGGAACAGCCATGATGGCTGCCCAGTATGCGGCCGCACAAATGTGCCAGCTGAGGAGGATGACCAGTGGCGATTGCTTCCTTAAGCGCCCCTTGATATGGTACCGAGTGTTTTCGGTAGACGATACGCCGGCTGCTCGTGAGAAGCAGTGCGGCAGTGAAGGTCCGGATGGCGACAAAATGCTATTTGTCATCAAGGCCGTGTGTCCGACCGCTGCGCTGTAAGCATTTGAGCTGGCTACTGCGACATGCGAATGCGACGGACTAAGAGGGCTGTGTCCGTGGGCAGACGAGCATGCGGCAGCCAGGCCAGTGCTCGACGCTGGCGGGGCCATAGGGTTTTGCACAGTCCATGGCGCAATCTTTGCCAAATCTTCAGACGCAATACTGGCAGTGTAGCCAACTGCTGAGAACGCTGGGTGGTTGGCAAGCAACGAGCCGGTGTTGGTGTTGCCCTGGCTGTCGGCTGATGTCGAAAACTTATTCGAGCTGTTGGAAATGCAGGGCAAGATGGGGCTGGTGGGGGTGCTGTGATGCTCGCTTAGCATGATGCCTGGCTGTCCGGAATACTCCGAGAGAAGTGGTGCCATGTGCAGAGTGTCCGATGCGTAGTGAGCTATCTGTGGAAATGTAAGCGACTGGTGACTGTGGCTGAACCCCATTGGTGCAGTGCTTACCCGAGTAGCTGTAGAGACGATCATGCCATGCTTTGGCGCAGGATCGAGGCTATCCGCGCCAGCAGGCAATGGCGACGACAAGTAGCCTTGGTTGACGCGGGAATGGCGCAAATTCTGGAGCCCGATGCGTAATTTTCTGCGAGATGCCCATATCAGCCATGTCATACTCGTGTAGCAGATGTTGCAAATAAGCCCACCGATCGACCAGTAAGTGAAAGGGACCAGCACCAGTCTCCACAAGCGGTTACATGCTGGCAGCATCATCAACAGGATAGCAGTAGCAGTGCAGAAAATAAGAGTCGTACTCCAAACAAATATCCAGGCCGCGCGCCTCTTCTTTGCACTCTGTACCCGTGCCCATTTTGCGTACTCGGGCAGTGTGCTGCTCTGCATGAGACTAACGATGTGCCTGGCTGCGGGTGCAAGCAGCGAAGGTGAATTGGCGGTTGCCAGCCCCCTAATGATGCGCTGACGGACGTTGTCCGGGATGTTGATGGCCAGCGCTGCGTCTCTTACGATGAAAATGTCCACAATGCCCCTTACTTGCGACCGAATCTCGGCTGTCTGCGAAGTGTGGATCTTCCCGGTCTTGATATCGTCGACCAGCTTATTGTAGCATTCGATAAACACGATGTTTTCAGAGCTTTGCTCGACAAACTCGACATACCAGCGAAACCCATGCAAGCTGTATGGGGCTGGTGCCTTATCCTCCAGAACGTCCTCTATGTGCAAGTGCTTCTGCTTATCAGAGCGCTTGTGCCCCGTAGTATCTTCAGCGCAAAAGCCATGATGGCTAGGTGTCTGCTGCATGTACATGCAATGTGTGTGGTGGTAAGAAAAGACGAGAGTAGCAACTAAAGCGAGTGTAACGCATAGAGAGAAGAGAAAGGCTGAAGCAACCTCAGCCGACAAGTGCTGTTTAAAGTGGTGTCACCTTTCTCAGGCAGGACCAGCTGAGGAAATCTTTTGCACCGCAATAGAAGCACAATGCTAGAAGCATAGGTGCCCAAAGCCCCGATTAGGACCCTTGGCCGCTCGCGCCACCAATTTAAAGCGGCACTTTGGGTTTTCTGAGCTTGTAGCTTCATGATCAAAGGGCACATCCCAAACTGCAGTCAAAAAAATCTCACGCCATTGGCTCAGTCACCTGGCATCTAGTAGCCACACCCCTGTCCACTTTTCAAGCTGTACACAATGGGCCAGCGAGTACCACAGATGTGCAACCCCCGTACTCACATGGCTGCCCATTAAGTGGGGTCCAGACAAGCATACCGCTCCCAGCCACGCCACGGCAAGCCAAAATGACTAGCCCGGCACTTGCCACCACGAACAGCGTCGGTGGACGCATTGCCATTAAAATCTCACGTCAGTCATCATAATCTGATTTTGTCTCCCGCCATCGATCACTGTAGCCATCCTATGTGCTATGCTGTCACAGCATAGTTCAGCCTACTAAAAGATACTCACCCAAACATCGGGGATGTGCAGCAGTGGGGTTCTATATCATGCGATAGTCACACCCTGTGTCTTGTGCGTTGCAGAACCCCAAACGGCAGAGTGAGTAGCAATGCTCTCGTTTATTGAAGATCGGGTGGGCCAATAGCTCCCAAGAGATGCATCGCAGGCGAGTAAGATCCGCAAGGAAATACCCGACTCCAAGCACGCCAACACTGCAGGCCAGACGGCAGCAGGTGGGGGTGCAAGAAAGCTGAGATGCACTTTGGTTACTGTACGAAAGACGGAAAACAAACAATCAGAGGCACAGGATCGGTGGGTGAGCGGAAGACGCCAACCAGCACACCGTCAAAGCAATAAAACTATGGTATGTGAGCATCAGCAGGCTAAGCACACATGTTGCTTAGTAGAGGCGGTGGGGCTTGCCCATGGTGCTCTTGATGTAGAGCGACTTGACGTTCTGCCAGCGCTTCTTGAGCAGGGAGACAAGGAAGTTGACGGCAAGCATGATGTTGCCAAGGAGCTCGTCCTCCTCCATGGTGACGTTGCCGATGGCGACGGCAAGGCAGAGAACCTTCTTGAGCTGGAACTTGATGGTGGCGCGGATCTCGTTGGCGCGAGCCTCGAGGTCGTCGGAGTGGCTGACGGGGGTGGGGAACTTACCAGCCTTGTGGAGACCAGGACCGAGGAGACGGGGGATCTGCTTGATCAGAGCCTCGGAGGCAATGAAGGCATCGAACGAGGCAGCCATCTTCTTGATGAGCTTCTTGTTCTTGTTGAGCTTCTTGAGGTCATCAACCGACTTGAAGGGCATGTCGATGGCCTTGGCCTTGTCACAATCGTGGGCATCACCAAGAAGGCACACAGTCATCTTGGGGCGGGGGATGTGGGGCAGCTTGATGGTGCCCGAGAAACGCTTGTCGCGCTGGGGATCGTAGTTCTTGAGACCAATCTGGAGCTCAACGGTCTCAGTGAACTTGCGCTTGTTCTCGACAGAAGCAGCAAGGAGAGCCTTGACCTCCTCACGGACTGCTGCGACTTGAATCTTGCTTCCGCTAAAGCGTTAGAATTGTAGAGAGCATTACGGAGGCGTTGTCAGTTTTGGTGTCTAGGAGTATATCTGTTGGATCGTTATGTGGGTATGCGATGCGAGTAGTACGGCTGGTGGGCTTG
>MU604019.1:37303-66384 GCA_025201845.1 Martensiomyces pterosporus | reverse complement strand
ACCGGCGAGTACGCGCTGGATATTCCAGAGGGCATGGACGTGATGGTCTACAACTACAACCCCGCGCCCATCTTTGTTGGCCAGGAAAAGTCGAGAGTTGAGGAGAGCCAGCTGGCCATTGTCAAGACGCAGAAGCAACCCCTGCGATTCGAGGCAGCGCAGGATGCCGACAGCGGCGACGGCAAGAAGGAGGCTCGCGTGCTTGTTCTTGCCGGAGCACCCATTGGCGAAGAGGTGGCCAGGTACGGGCCGTTTGTGATGAACACGGACGAGGAGCTGTACCAGGCAATTGCCGACATGCAAACTGGACGCTTTGGGTCGATTCCCGGCAGCTCTGAGCGCATGCGTAAGACAGACGAGGCAAATGCCAAGCGCCGCGATGCTGGCAAGGCTTAACACGGTTATTATTTGCACCAAGCTGCACTAGCGTTCTCTCATGCACTCTGCCCTTTCTCTGCCCTTTCTCTGCCTTTCTCTATGACGGCTTGCCTATATTCTTCTCTAAGCCTCCTTGTTTAAATATGGAAATACCCATCGAATTATGAAACCAGAACCATCACAGCGGCGTTCCTCATTCATCCAGCGGCAATTTATTTGATGGTGCGCACCGCCGCTGCCAATGTTTGCAAAAACATCGAGGTGCTCCATTGACTTCTGATGCAAGACATCTGTTTTGTCTCGAGCGCCGCTCGTTTGTTTACCAGCGCCATTACCCATGTCCACAATGGCTTACATATCCCTCCGCTTTGCGCTGTTGTCTCCAACGGGCTATCTAGCTGGGTGTTATAGCCATGGTCCTCCCTACACATGTTTATTGGGCTGCTGCGGTCTGCTGTGTATCCTGGTAGCGACAGTGTTGCCTATAAAAGTGCTAGGTGCTTTCTCAGGCGGCCGTTCCGGCGTTGTGGCTCCCTCACCTTCCTCTCTTCTCTTGCATTTCCTCCCTTATCTCTTGCTCAGACACACATTTAAACTTGTTTCTTCTGTTCCTTTATTTGACATGCGCCTCTATTGCCCGCTTATTGCTCTGCTCTTGATAATCTGTTCGTCTCTTGCGACCGCAGTTACTGAAGCGGATGCAGGACTGATAAAGCGTGCGTCGCTTCTCGATTCGATCACGTCTTTCGTAGGAAATGCCTTTGGCAGTGGCAGAAGCCAAGAAAGCAGTGGTTCCGCAAGTGGCGCGCCTGCTGCATCTTCGAATGCGCCAGGCGTGAGCAAGGATATCCTTGACTTGTATGCAGCGTAAGTGCAGCCTATTCAGTCAAGCAGCACGGCTGGAAGTGCTCGAACTCACCAAGTCCACTGCAAGGGATATGCACAAATTATACACTGGTAGATACGCCGGGGCAGCGTACAACATCTCTGACATGTGGAACTGCGGTGCCGAGTGCAACCACCCAGGAACTGAGGGAACTGTGGTCGAGTGGCGGTGGGACACTTCATTGATTTCCAGCGATGGCTACATTGCACGCAACCCACAAAACAAGGTCATTGTGGCATCTTTCCGTGGCTCAGTCGATCTTGGAGACTGGGCTGAGAGCTTCACTGCAGAGCTTGTTCCATGGCCAGCATCTGTCAAAGGCTCACTAGTTGCAGGGGGGTTCCTCTCTGGCTACGCTGAAGCTAGCGAAAAGGTTACTAGCCAAGTAGCTAACCTGGCAGCAAAGTACCCAGATCATTCGCTCGTCGCCACGGGTCACTCGCTCGGCGGTTCGCGTGCGTCGTTTTTCGTTGCAGACATGTCGATAAAGCACCCTGAACTAGTTCAGCGCCTCCGCCTCTTTACCTACGGCCAAGCAAAGGGCTGCAACAGAGTATTTGCCAATATGATGGACGGTATGGGCATCCCAGTATTCCGCGAGGTGTACAAGGGCGACATTGCGCCACACCTTCCTTTCACTGACCCAGATTACGTACACTTTGGCACAGAGGCATGGGTTAACGACCAGGGAATCACCTTCTGCAAAAGCAGCGATACTAGCAATTGCTCCGAGAGGTTGCCGCCAATCGAGTACAATATTCCTGACCACACAAAGTATCCTGGTCTGTGAGGTGCTGTCCCTCAGACCCAGACAAATTGCCCTTTAATGTTGCTCTCCACCTTCCAAACTCCCACTACAGCGCGCTGGCATATTTACTATACGTTGCTGTTGTTGTGGTAAACATATCCAGCTGGACCACTTTTCCTCTTTCCATTCCTGTTTGTTTTCATCGCAAGCTAAAGTAAGAACAAGCGAGTATGGTGAGCAAAATATTCACAAAAGGAGGCTATAACGATATGGAGTGTCTGGTGGTCCCGGATCTAAGGGAGATGTCCGTCATTTTGTGTGTTGTGTGGTGGCTTGCTATCCGGGCTCATGGCATCGTGATAAGAAAACATCGGGAAGGGGTGTTGCGGTTGCTGGCCATGTTGTTGTTGTTGTTGCTGCTGTTGTTGCTGCTGGCGGTGATAAAACTGCTGGTGGTGGTTGTAGTTGGAGGCCAATTGCTGTGGCAGGTGGATATGCCCTTGGTGGCTAGAGGTATGAATGGGAAACCCCTGCGAGGGCTGGGCCATATAGAACTGCGGCGGAGGGTTGCTATAATGAGCGATGCCCGTCTGGGAGACCAGCGATGGCTCGGTGCGGTCAGCCACTGGCGTAGCGTCGGAGACAATGAATCCCAAGTGTGGCGCAGTTAGTGGCATCTGCACGCTAGGCGACTCGCTGCTTGTGTATACAGATTGGGTGGGTGCAGCATCTGGCGTGATCTGACCCGAAGGGTTATGTGATGAGGACATAGAGAGCTGGAATATAGGGAGCTGGCTGGATCCTGCCTGGGTGACATGTCCATAGGGGTGCATGCGATCAGCAACGGCCTGGCGCGAAGTGCGAGTAGGGCCTGACCTTGACGGTGTCTTTGGCTTTTTGCGAGCTGATGTCGAGCCTTCGGCACATCCACGGCTCTGGGGATTCTGCTGCTGCTGCTGCTTCTTTTTCAATGCCGACTTGCGCACGATGTTAGGGAGCAAGTCGGGTCTTCCAGGCAAGAAATCGCTGTGCCGGAATTTGACTATCTTGGGCTCGTTTGTGTGGCGAATGCGACGCTGGTCAGTGACTCTTTTGAACATGTAGTCGTTAAAGTTCTTTTGCAGCGAGTCGGGGTGTGTCGCCGACATACCCATGGACTTTAGCTTCTCAAGGAGCCTCTCAAAGTCAGGAATCTCCAGCTCACTGTTTTCGTTCCAGCGAAGGATATGGCTCTGCGTGGGGTCATTAATGATGCTACAGTTACCAGGAAAGCAAGATTCAGGCATGCACAGATTGCGAGAAGGGGGCACAGGGAGACGTTAGTATAAATCTTGGATGTGGTCTCAGCGCCAGTAGTAGCAGCAACCACAAGTGTAACCAACAAAGGGGAAGAGAAAGGCATGTAGGTATGTGTGCAGTATGGAAGGAGCGAAAGAATCAAGGGGTGGAAATAGGAGCAAGATACTAGCTATGTCGATACATACAAGGAAAACTGGCATCCGAATGAGCGAAAAGTTGAAGGGGCGGGGGAAATCTAGTAGAGGAATGGAACACGCTGGAATGTCTAGGTACCTCTCAGCCAATACCAGCAGGGATCGCTTTGCATATGTGCAAAAGGTAGCAGAGGCGAAGAGGTGGCATGAATGTACGTGCAGCAGGCAGTATGAGCGCGCATAACGCGCACCACGACAGCAGGGCAATGCAAAACAGAACAAAAGTAGCCAGCAACCGCCAGCTGTGGCTACCAGCAGCACAGGTAGATAGTCCCCAGCAGTTGACAAAAGGAAAAGCTGCCGGTGGATGCTAATGGTGCATGTCGCTACATGCAACGAAGGGTGAATAGTAACCCAAAGCAATGCATGCCGTGTGAGAAGGTGTACGGGACAGCCTGGGAAGGGAGCGGCATCCTTGTGAATAGGGCAGTGCAAGGAAAGCGCAATGGCTGGTTGGGGACTGCAGAATCCGCAAGTGCCAAACAAGTGAAATGCGTTAGCGAAGTGAAGTTGCTGTGCAACGTCGCAAAGCTCAGGCCCAAGCCAAGGTGAACATGTATATAAAGGAGAGGAGGGGAGGCGGTAGTTGAGCGCAAGAGCCGCATTTCATCGCTGTCATCCCTGCAATCGCTGTAATGCAAGGGACAAAGCGGGGCGGTGGAATATTGTGAGATGGACGGAGCTAGGGCGCTAAGGCAGTGTGGCTTTTGCTATGTGAAGGCAGTTTGGCGTGTTTGTCACAGCCGCTAGCTGGGACAGCCACTTGCGTAAGGGGGCGAAGCATGCATAGTCATGGCAAACAGCGCCAGCAAAGAAAAAAGATGCGTCTCGCAAAGACAAGCATCCGATGATGATACAGAGACAGGCAAGCGCAAAACAATGAAATAGCATACGTCGGAAGGCATACACAAGCCAAAAAGCCAACCAATGCACGGTCAACAAATAAAAAAGAGCAAGGCATTGCAGAGCATGGATGAAATAAGCAGCCGCATCGTACCTATACAGGTGTGAAGGAAACATTGCGTTTTCGGATCTAACGCCTGAAGTAGTCTGGGTCGCTAACCCGAGGTGGGAGTTCTCATTACTACTCGCACCAAATTCGTTGCTACTTGTGCTCCCCCTACCTGATCCCTGGAGAGCAAACTCTGTTGTTGATGAGGTTCCATGGAACACTCTGTGCTGGTTGCTGAGGTTTGCCACTGCTTCTGAAGAATAAACGCCAATATCTGTATGCGGCCGCTGGGGCATCAGAAGCGGGTGAGCTGGCGCTGGCATTGGCGACATGATTGAAGGAATAGTGCTGACATTTTGAAACGTTGTAGCTGGAATAAGCGCCATGGGCGATATACTGACGCTGTTCACAAGTACGCTGTGCATAGAGTGCGGCGAGGCGTCTGCACTGCTGTCAATGCCAACTGAGATGACTGCTGCTGCTGCTGTAGATGTAGGTGAGGCTAACGCTGCTGCAATATCGGCTGCTGATGCCGGTAGTGTGTGCGACTCAAAGTACACGGTTGCTGCGGGATAGCTGAGTGGACGTGTGCTGCTAGCAATCTCAGCAGTCCCTGAAGAAACACCGTGAGCATGGATTGGATATGGCATAGCACCACCCATGCTAGAAGAGACAGCAGAGCTGGCGTCAGCGGTAGCTACAATGGCTGCAGCTTCACTAGCAAGAGTAGTGCTGCCAGCTAATGCGCCTGGTTGCCAGTTCTGAGCACATGGGAAATATTCCACGCTCAAGGGCTCGCCATGCTGAGTGGCTAGCGAAATCGAATGACCCATGGCAAATGGCGATACCTCGCACGTTGTGTCGGTTTCCCTGCTTTCTCTGTGTGCCACAGTAATTGGGCCGGTGCTGGTGCCCGACGCAACTACAATCAAAAAGATAGTGGCATGGGCAGCGCATTTCAAGCCCGACAATGCACGGGTTAGCTATACGTATTATTTTTTTTGTGGGCCAAGCTGGTTCCTGGCACTCCCGCAAGCACATATCCCACACCATGTTTGTTCGTGAAAGAAAAATCGGGCATGGCAGCTGCATGACAAAATATGCAAGCATGGGCAGCATTGTGCATCAGCTGCAAACGCAATAAGAGAAGGAGCAGCAGGCGGTGTTGTGGTTTAGTATGAGGAGAGAGAGCAGCAGATAGGCAGGATGTAAAAGAAGGCACATTTGATGCTGCCAGGAATTGTCAGCAGAAATGCAGAGGTGTAGCTTTTGCAGCTGAGAGCAGTAGCCATACAAGAGCAATTGACAGCAAGGGCAAACACAGAAATAAGGGCACACAGGCAGCAGCAGCAGCAGCAGCAGCAACAGTATTTGCTTATAATTTACCCGCTGTCACAATGACACAACTGCTTGCCAGCTAAACCCGCAAGCCAGTGCTGGGCTGGCGGGGGATAGCGGTGGCTGCGGTCTGTGTGAGCACAATGAATCAGCCCTTGGAACAATGTATTTTTTGCACTCGTGTGGGATTGAAAACGGAGCTATCGCCGGGACACCAGGGGGCGAGGCTGTCAATCAGCACACGCAGCTGGTGGCCATGTGTTTTGGACACGGCACGCAGAGAAACGTTCGCAAGCAACACATAGAATGCATCTCCAGTCTTTGTGGGAAGGGATGTGCGTGTGGAAAAAGGACCGCCTGCTGTGGGGGGGTTTTTTTTGGACTTGCGGGAAGCAGCAACAAGAGGGGAGATATGTGCAAACAGCGCCAGATGGCAATGCAGGCTCCCATTATGCATATGTCTGAAACGGCAATCCACTTTGTAGATTCACTGCCCAGTAAAACACGGACGTGCAGCAAGCAAGCAAACGCTGGTACGCTACCTTCTCGAGGATCCCATGGCGGGACCTGCTCGGGCTTAGCATGGCCCATCTTGTGTGGTTTTGATGCGGTGCGATCTTTTTTCGACAGTGTTGGCCTGGAGTGATGGCTTTGCTGTAATTGGCAAAGCGCGATGTGGATGCACTGGGGTAGGTGTGCTATGGTATGACTGCGACTAGAGGCGCGGCACTTTGGTAAGAGAAGGGAAAGATGAGCGATGAGGGTGGAAGTAAAGAGAAAAGGGTCGAGAAGGCGTAGAAATGGGAACTGGATGGGGCACAGCTGCAACAACAAATAAACAGGTCTAAGAGAGCGAGTATGTATACGCAATGCACTCGGAATATGTAACGCTAACAGTGTGCGCTTGGTGGCAAGGGGCTATGTGCGCACATGCAAACTGGTATCGGCAAACAAGCAGATGTATGTAGCAGACTCAGCGTGCAAGCGACATGGGCCCTGGGGCTACTGGCTTTCAAGAGGGGGAGTGCCGGAGAGCAAGGCAAGGGGATATCCTCAACGTGTGACAAAGTACAAGAAATTAATATATGCGGCTATCCGCTTATCTCGCTAGATACGTGGATATCGAGAACACTGGCAAAGTGCGCTGTGGGGATGGAGTACAGGGAGACAAGAGTGCAAGAGCAAGCAAGGCTGTGTGAATAGGAGCGTGAGCGCTATAATCGCTCCTGCGATACGGCGCCAAAAGCTCACAAAGGGAAAGAGAAAAGAGAATTGGCACGCGCCAGACAGATGAAGGGGGGAACAAGAGCGAATCTACTTGTAGCAAAGTGCAGCCTGGTTTGTCATGTAGCGAGGAATGTAAGAGAGGAAAGAGAGAAGTCGGAGTTGGGTAGTCCAGAAAAACGGCAAAGGGAAGCGGAAGCCAGGCACCGTACTTTAAATGGGGCAGTGCTTGGGCAGACGAAAGTCCCAGGAAAGCAAAAAAGCACGCCTGCCCTCGGTTTTCGCCCTCTTGCACCCCCAGTGCCTTTCCCTGCTGCAGCGGCTGCCAGCCAGCCGGCCAGCAAGCAGGCGGGCGGGCGAGACGTGTCAATGCAGGACAGCGATGGCAAGCGCCCTTGACACTCAACCCACCCCCAACCCCTCGCTGCAGCCCAGCCTGCCACGACAAAACACCAAGAAAAATTCGACGGTGATTAGTACGCTCAAGTTTTTCGCTGCTGCTTTGTCTGGAGAAACTTGCATTGCCTTCCCTGCATTGGGATAAACGGCAGCGGCTGCTGCTGTTGTTGTTTCATGGGTGACGAGATAAAATAGGGAGTCGGGGGTGGTTTGTGCCGTGCATGCACGACCCCCAAACGCACCCCCTCCAAGGACCCACCCCTACTCCACCCACCTTGCTTCCAGCGTGCCCAGTCTGTATGCACCGCTTGACATGCACCTTGTGCAGGCAACTGGCACCTTCGCCTTTGCCCTCCTCTCTATCCCGCCTTGGCTCTCCTAAAGCAAAGGCGCGCTTCGCTTTTGCTGCCATTGGCCTGCACTGGTGAAAATTGACATGGTGGTAGCACCGGCAAAGGGGCCAACTGTAGAATCGCCAGAATCCAAAAAGATCGCTGTTGCCCAAAGCGATCAACATCTTAAGGAACCTGCTCCTTTATTTGCTGTCAATACACATGCGAGGAGCGGGCTAAATGCAAGCTGCCAGAACTGCTTGGCGCCGGCATCACGGCCAACCGACCCAGCAAGCGCCCAAATGCTTTTGGGAAATCTGGGGAAGCGAGGGAGGGAATGGAGGGATCTGGGTGACTGGCGCACACGCATCTGTGCGCCATTCGTGACCGTGCAAACGGCGGCGTAACCACAACCACCGCTGCTAGCACGCCGCTTCAGTGCCATGTCCAAAGTGTGCGTGGTTCCGTAAGTTGGTGTTAGGCCAGTGGTGGGTAAATAGCTCTGTGGGATGGGGGGAGAGCAATGTAGGAATAGGGTCGCTGTGTTTGCTGGGGGACGTGCACGTATATGGCACTGAGAAGCTGGCGAGGGCTAGTGGCGCAAAGGCTCTGTCGACAAGCAAAACGCCGACATGGCGGCTGACTGTTGTCCACAGACCCTCGTCTGAAGCGTGGTGTGAGGATGCACAGCATCGAGCGCTTTGCCACCCCACTCCCACTTACCATTTGTGCGGGAATAGTCCGAGCATGCAAATACAGGAGCGGAACTTTGCAAATAGCCTTGGCTCCGACCCCCTTACCCCATCCCTAGGTCTAGCAAGCTGGTGGCTTGAGTCGGAATTCGCTTGTCACCTGCAAATGCAAAACAGCCGACACACAGTACGACTCGAGCTTCTTCAACGCGTTTGATATCTATCAGTATCATATGTTTATGCGCAGCATCACCACACATCTTGGCCGCTGTGCTATGTCTCCATACTGGAGCTGAGGCCGGCAGGTGCTCCTGGATTTGGGTGCATAGTCAAGTCAGTCGCAGGCGTAGATAAAATGTATACGTTTTTTTTTATAGCTGGATCGTACTATTTCTAATCACATTCAATTCACATCATCCCTCATATCCCCGACATTTGTTCAACCCCTTGGGTGTGGCGGGTATTAATTGGCATTGTTCGCATCCTCCTTCCTGGACGTTGTGTATTTACGAGTGTAAGGAGGGAGGGAGGGAGGGAGAGAGAGGGAGCTTGCCGAGCCAGACCATGTAGCGTGGTTGTTTGCCAGTATGCTTACACATGTACGGTCTGTCAATGCTCTGCTGGGTTACCTTGTAGCTTGCGGCCTCTACAGACTGCGCTGAGGCCGTGCGTGGAATAGGTTTCTGCAGCCATACTATACCACAGGTTTCTCCGTTGCCCGCTCCCTCGTCAAATACAGTAACTACAAGTGGTGTGATTGTGTCCGCGGAGCGATGCGAATGGGGAGCAATATAGTGGATTGGCCAAGATAGGCATCTTCACAAACAAGTGCTCGCGGAAAAAGCCATGCAAACAGTGCCAAGTAAGCGCTGTCTCGCTCATCGACCTAGGGCCTTAATGGCTTGTCGCATGCCACTCACCCGACCCATCTGTACAAGAGTTCCAGATAGCACACGTTGCGTGGTGGCATAGCAAGGCCATATGTGAGTGTCGCTACTACGTGGCAGAGGGATGCAGGTAAGTGGACAATAGGGGTGTCTGTGCCCATTTGTGGATATCTCAGCGTGTACCTGCAGTGTCTGTCTTGGCAGTGGTGCACTTGATGTCAGGGCTCTCAGTAAGCGAGAATTCCGCGTGGACGAGGCAGCAAGGAAATGCCCGCTGAGTATATTCGTCCATAGAAGAGAGGAATAGGAATAAAACAAGGCGGTGGGCAGCTGACGCAGCAGGGGTACAGCGCTCACCGCTAGAGATTTACCGCTTTCGATTAAAGAGCATACAAACAAGCCCAGTCTGCGCGGGAGAGCGGAATTAGAATGACACATGGCAATAAAATGCCCTCATTCTACGACATTCTGTTTTTGGCTCCCAACAAGAAAAGTGCTGGTGGCACGTTTTGTTCTCCGATAAACGTGCCCACACTGGCCATTTTCCTGCCCAGCTCGTTCTTGTTTGGATACCAGTGCATATGCGTGTACACAAACGTGTTTTTATTTGGTGATGAACATGTGTCGATTGGCAGCGGTGGATATAAATAAATTACATGAGATGTTGCAGAGGAGCGCGCTGAATGCCGATTATCCAAGGCAGCTGCAGTTTGCCCATAGGGTTTCTCCAGCTGCTTTTGCTTCTCTGCCATCACCCAGGCCGATCAGGCCCGCCGCTTTTTCCGTGTTCATGCTGGTGATTGTCTGGAGGAGGTAGGCGGTGTGCATGGAGTATTGCAGCCCAGCCAATCGGTTCCTTGAGGGGTGCTGCAAAATACAACATGCCCATTTCCGTGCTTTATTCACGGCAGTAATTTCAGGCACATACAGCCACACCCACCTAGCATTACCACCTCGCCATCCTCCATCTAAAACACGACAGCGCCTCCTCTCTACAAAGGAGGCAAGGGGAAAAGAAAGCTGGGGTTTCATGCCTATTCCACTGTGTGGCATTCAGTGCAGAAAGCGTCTGCTGCCGCTGTTCTAGTCGGATGGACAGCTTGCCAAGTACTGGCATCAGCACTGGCACTGGAATACGTGGCTGCCTGTGTGTACTGCAGCCCTGCTCTTCCTGCTTGCAGTCTCGCTCAAAAGAGAGATGCCTCCATGGCTGCCGCAGTCGTCACATCCGCCATTTCGAGTGGCAGCACGCTGAACCCTGAACGACTGCCTGCATTTGCCCCCTCACCAGCACCAACCAAGAGGATCCACATGCAGACCAGAAAACCCAGAGCAACTGCGCGTGCGTGCTTGTGCCTGAGTTTGCGTGCACATAGGCCAGAGTAGCTTTGTCTTGGACTTGTGCTAGCACCCACTTTCGGTCCACTCTCATAGTCCTACGGTTCTGCGATTTGCACCTCGGGTTGGAGCAGCAGCTACTCAGGGAAGCAGCCCACCCTGCCGTTCCCAAACCAAAAATGCAGGCACTGTATTGGCTTTCCTGTGTGAATGAGGATCCTTGGCGATGCCTGCTGTGATCTACGAGAGACTGATAGGCTGAATGCTGATGCCATCACTACAGCTACCAGCATGCTACTCCCTTGCTCTGCCTCGCTTTTTTTCTGCAACCAGCAATGGCAGCACATCAACGGGAGCAGCCATTGACAGTCAAGTTTTGCTCGCTCAATCTCTCATCTTCACTGAAAGCTGACATGCTGCATCCTCGGCGATGGTTATTTGTCACCGTGGTGGCTCTGCTGCTGATGCTATCTATTAGGTAACGAGACATGGCAATGCAAGCCCCACCCATGTCCTCAAAGGTGCTGCCCCATCCTTTTCTTGGAGACGCGGGTAAGCCATCGTTACAAATTAATATTGCCTTTTTGGTGTGCTGCAAGCAGCGTAACCAGCATGTTTGCCACTGGCACACGTTGCTCTTCCCCTAGCCTGCTTCTATGAGTAATATCTGCGGGGGAAGAGCGCACTGGATACCTGTGACACATTGCAACTCGGGGGAATCCCGGACGAGTGCAGCAGAGCTACATGATTGCGTATTCCATGCATGAAGTAAAGGGAGCAGTTGGCGTGGGTGTGTCCATGACCGAGGCGAACGCCCCCTCTCCTTCGCCTCCACCTCCCAACTTTGGTGGCATGCATGCTCCTATATCCAGGTTTTCAGGGCGATGCTTTCACTGCCAGCTCGTTCACTCATTCCCTCCACAGCCTGTGGGCCTATGGTTTCTGGCCTTGGGGAAAACTGGCCCACAGTTAATTTTTTCTTGTCTGTCTTGCTTCAAGCGCATCTGCTGTTTTTGGACAGCCGGCATTCTCTCCCTTAAACATGCCGCGGCTGCTCTTGCAGGCGAGCACGCATCACGGTTGCGTCTCTTCAGCTCCTCGCCTCGCCCGGACAAATAAAGCGGATTCAGCAAAAGGGAAAAGCCGGTGCTTTCAATGGGTCTGTAGCGCAGGCAAAGTCGCCTCGTGCTTCGCCTCGCTCCCCTCCCAAAACGCTGCTTGCAAAGTGTGCTCCTTTCGCGCCATACTAGTCTTTTGGATTTAATGCCTCCGCTTCAGCTGATAATGTGTGTGGTTTTGTGTTTTGAATGTATTGCGGCAACGGCATGTGCATGCCGGCCCTGCACCTCGCTACATGGCGGTTGGCTGGCTGGCTGGTGGTTGGTGGTTGGTGGTCAACAGTCGGAGCTCAGACCCAGAGACAAAAGAAGACACTTGCGTCCAGCACACCACAAAAGCCATCCATATTTTTCTGTTCCATGCGGCAGCCGCCAGACAAATAGGCTGGGCATATATAAACAATGACAGCATTGGCTCACTGCCATCGAACGAACGGAGCGTAAAATGAGCATAGACTGCATTGTGTTTGGTGGTCAAAGTGCAGGAATGGCGAATAGGGCACCTTTCTTTTCTTACGGTGCCTTGCAGATTGTGCGTATTCTGCTGCTGGCAGCTGACATGTAAAGTCAGCCAGAAAGAAAACGAAAAAGATTAATACAAGGCAAAGGCGGAAAATGTGCTTGTGCTGCATGTGGTGAACGCATTTGGTTCCTACTTCGTCTCGCCTCCGCTACAAAACACGCACGCCTTCCAACCACTGCCCGCTGGCCTCTGTCAGTGCCCTCAAAGGCACTCTGCCCAAGGTAAGACACAATAGCGAAAGGGAGGGAGAGCATGCGTCCATGGATCATATGCTCCAGAAGAAGCTGTTGCGAAAGGAAGCAGCTGCTCCAACATGAGCAAGCCAGCGAAGGAATATGTGGGCGAAAGACAATAGTTTCTTTCCAAAAAATCATATCTTCGTCTACATGTCACCTTGTGCCTGACAACCAGCGATAGCACCACCAACTGCTCCCTTGCTGCTGCCGCTGTTATCGCTACCGCTGCTGTCGTTGTCGTTGTCGTTGTCGTTGTCGTTGTCATCAATCCTTGGTAGGCGGATGCCAAACTGCCCAAGAATCGTGCCGGCTGGACCAGGGAGACCCTGCTGTGCCCTAAACGACTCCACGATATTTTCTACGAGGTTAAGGTCAACATCGACGTCGGGAATGCTCTCCATCTCGCTATTGCCTTCTGAGCCACTATCATGGCCTCCTGACGCCGCCACTGCTTCTTTGTACAGGGCCGCGTTATTGCTGCTGCCGCCATGCTGCGCCTGGCTAACAAAGGATTTGCCAACATTGGTGCCCGATAGCTCCTGATCCATGGCCGCCATAAAGTCGCGGAGTGCAATGCCACCGTTGCTTTTCTTATCAGCAGCATCCTCATTGATAAACGCAGTAGCCTTGTCCACAGAGGGCTTTGCCGACGGACCGGTAACAATACCCTGGCTTGTTTCGCAGAGAGGGCTGTTTAATTTGCCATTGTTTTCGGGTATTGGCTTACATGCTGCATCATTTCTCCCGCCAGAAGCAGCAGTGGCCATGCTAGCTGGCCTCGATTGTTGCCCGCTGTTAGTGCCACTGCTTCCCCCCATGATATCTCCTTTTTTGTCTGTGTCATCCTGCCGGTCGGTACCTACATGGCATGAAGCAAGGTCAATTCGCAAAAATAACACGCATAAGCTGCGACACTTAAATTAAAGGGTGCCCCAAGCATTCGCAGGTCTCGCTCCTTTCAACAGCCCTGATGCACACATTATCTGCACTATGCAAATGTCACAGGGCACTGCCCGCCATCTTGCCGTGATGCCCATACAGCAAAGGGTGTTGTGTTAAGTTGCCTGGCTCGCTGCCTGGTGGTTGTTGTGCACTCTTACACAAGATCAGGCTGGCCATATATGGACAAGAAAACGCTTGCGCAATATAAGCATCGCACTTACCTATGACATCCATCAATGCGGTGATAATTCCGTCAGCATCCAAATCAACATCCTCGTCGCTGCTTTCCACGTACTCGTCGTGGTCTGGGCGATTTCTACGTGTAAAAAAAAACAAACATGCAAAGGAAAAGGCAGCGGATAAGGCAAAGTGAGTAGCAGAAGCATGCGTTGCACCGTGACGGAAAACGCAGGTTTTGATGTTTTCCCTTGCCATGGTATTCTTGCTCTTCATCTCTTTGCCACATCCAAGTGGGGTTTGGGCGGTCGAGAGACCAGAGGTAGGACGCGCTCAAATAAAACAAAGTGCATGCGCTGTAGGCTACAAAAGGTGCCGCTTACCCCAGCGTCTCCACTCCATCCATGCCCGAGTCGGCAATCAGAAAGGCTTCGAACATCTCAAGTGCCTTTTGCAGGTCTCGTGCAGTGCCATTCTCAATGCTGGTGCTGTCAGCAGAGTAGCTACGGCTGCTGCTTGCTGCATGGCGGCCTCGATCATGCTACACGTCAGAAATATGTATGTAAACCAGGCATGTAGGTGACAAGTATCAGAAAAGGGAGGTTGGGCAGGCTTCGTTGAAAGGGGCTGTAGGCAGTCGCTGAGAAGGTGCCGTTAGTGTCCCATCATGTAGTATGAGTGCTAGCAGCAAAGCGCCTCACTCAGCGAATTCAGTCCTAGCCACATCTGAGAGAAGGCCACAGGGGCGACAGACAGAGCTCGCGCTTCAGTTCTAGAGTGGGTAGACACGAGGGGACAATAAAATGGCGACCAACCATACGCATCTCTTTCCGTCGAAACCCCCCTTTCGCTATGGTCTTTGTGTTTAACGGCCTTTCTGTCAAGGGCAGCCATATAATAGCAAAGCACTGGGCTCTAGCAATAGTAGCATTGTGCTTGCCATTTGATTGCACATGGCAATACTTGGCACACCGGCTGCCACCAAAGGCTCTCTTTGCTTCCACTCGTGAGATACAGCGAAATGCGCAAGGCTTAGAAATGCGTGGGTTCGGGGAGGGTGTTCGCAGCCTATGTGGCGGACCCGAACAGCATCCTCCCGCGTACCAGCTGTCCCGTTAGTGCAAGGGGAGGGGATCAGTGGCAGAGGGCATCTCAGAGCAAGCCAAACAGGCACTTTGACAGCTGTAAGGCCAGCGCCCTATGTATCCAACGCACGCAGCGGCTGTTGCTATTGGTGCCTTTCGTGCATGGTCACAGGTTGGCTGAATGATAACAGTGCGTGGCGAGCAAGGGGGAACGAGGAGCAGTGAGGTGGCTAATATATCTAGATAGACTAACCAATGGGGCATCTAGAAACCACGCCGCGGGAATATGCATCTCTGGTACAAGGAGCTGCAAACATGCATGTCTGCCAGCTCTGCTGTTTTTACGCCATTGTTGCTTACCATTTGCTGCTGATATGGGGATGCTGTGCCACTGTCGCTGTTGTTGTCGCTGTCGTTGTCATGCAAAGCGGCTTCGGCCTTGCGCATCAGGACGTCAAGCTCGTCCGGGTGTAGTGTTAGCCATGAATCGTCCTCGTCCTTCACAGTGCCACTGCTGCCATCTATGCTGTCTACAGCAGACGACCCTTCAGACCTTGTGTCTGCGGCTTTTGCAAGCGCCCGCGAGCCTTGCTCAACAAGCCAGGTGGCCTCGATATCCACACCCGACTTGTACCTACACGGGTTGTCAAAAATGAAAACATCAGTAGAGCAATTAATGCAGCAATCTTACTCAGAGAAACAGACACGCTTTCTGCAAAATGCCAGCGAAATGCAGGTGCACTTTCCGCCCCATTAAGCACAAGCATAGCCACCACGCAGCCCTGCACAGGAAGGGCAATTCCAGTGTTGAGATTGTTGCTTTTAGGATCTTCAAACGCACCTCTCGCTTTCGCTCAAGTGCCGCCTAGCGCATTCGAGCCTTTTGGCATATGCGGCGGTGCCAGCAGCCAGCCCTTCAAAATACCCCAGCTGGCCAAGCTGGGCTACAAGCTCGGCAAACCTTGCCTCCTACATACACATTCAAACACCATCAGTACCTGTCCATTCGGGTTAGGCAAGCAGCCATAAAAGATAGCACCACAGCGCACTCAGTGCACGTTGTGCATTCAGGGATCGGCTACATCTTCTGCCTCTTCACACACAGCCTGTTTTGCCTCCATGAAAGGAAGCTATTGCTCACACTCATCCACAACCGCATACACGTCGGGTAAAACCTACATCAAATCCTGTGGTGCTGTCCAGCACTTGCCCCACGCGCGGCCTGGTCATCTCATAGCTAAGGATCTCAAAGCCACACGCCTACAAGTGGTGCATGGATGAAGAGCGTGTGTGTGGTTGTTCTTGGCTCAAAGTCAGCAGAATAGTGGATTGCATGCAATCAGGTTACGATTGCTTGTGTGTGGGCGTGTAAGCGGGTGTCAGAGAGGGTGTTTACACCAATCCAACAGCGGGTATTTGTGTCAAGCAAGTTTGCAAATAGCTTGCAACTGTACGTAGGCGATTCTGCTTACCACTTTCATTCCTAGAACGCTGGCCTTGTGTTCGGGGCTCTGTTCAGGCGGGAGGCTAAACGCGGCAGGTGGTTTTATGCCCTGACTAGCCAATTTTGCATACTGCACGCGGTTGAAGCACACAGTGGTGGTCAGCGAGGGTTCTGGTGGGAATGCCTCCATGCGCTGAAGGACCTTTGTCTGGACTGGGTCGCGAGTGTAAAACAGCTCTACCGCTGCGGCAATCAGCTGTGGCTGCTGGGAGAGAGCCTGCGCAATCTTCACTGGAAGTCTGCAGCCGGCACGATGCACACTTTGCAATATCTTGGCCGGATACCTACACTTGTCGAATCAGTAATATATCCGCCTGCATCAATTCAACACGTATACCGGCCATTTGTGTTGGCTGCTGGCAGGTAGTAAACCAGGCAGGCAAGCAATAAGCGCGTACTGTACTTACTCAGAGAGCCGAGCAAATGCATCTCTCTCCGCAGCCGCAGCCGCAGCCGTGGCAGCCTTCGGATCAACCACTGCTGACAGTGCCTCCTCGAGTCCAATGGCCTCCGACCCAAACTCGTGGGTGCTGGCGTTTGCACCAACAGTTAGCGGAACGATATGTAGCCTGCCATTATGGATGAACACCTATCGAATATGCACACAAATACAAAAAAAAAAACTGCATTGCAGAGCGGACAGCAGCACTGCATATGTTAGCGAGAAAAATAAGCACGCAATATGCTCAATTCCGGGAGAGAGAGAGAGAGAGAGAACACGTATTCTCTGCTTATCATGGTATTGTAGCAGGTGGAGAGGCAGGTGCGTATAGATGTTTTCCCAGTGGATGTTTTACCCTATTGCTGCTGTTTTCTGGCGTAAGCCAGTGCGGGATGTGCATGGCGGCTTCAGCAAGCAGAAACTCCCCGTCCGCATCGCAGACACTAAGAATAAACAAACAAAGCATGCAAGCACAAGAGCGTGAAATAAACAGCAGGATAAGTGGAAAGGAATGTCTTTTCAGGAAAGCTGCTGCTGATGCATACGAGTCGACAACTACAAATGCTATCTGTTGCGGTGCCATTTGTTGTTGAACCTGCCGTGAAGAGAGAGGTCGCATTTGCGTATCTCGTTTTACCCACAGCCAACTTGCATTCATTTGTCTCATCCATTTGCATCCGCATACAAGTGCCAGTCCCCAAGCAACAACAATGGCAGCATCTAGTGCAAAGACCTTGAATCCACTTACGAGACAACCAGCTCAGGAAACGCCAATGTCGCCTCGCGCAGCAGCCATACAACAAGCCATTCGTCGTCGACTGCGTCTCCGTGCATCATTCGGCCAGAAATGCAGGGAACTAAGCGTAGATACGATACACCACCGGAAGGCAGAACACAGGGCATTGCAAGCGGTTAGCGCAAGGTCGCCAGCTCACAAAATCTCAAAAATGCTTACAGCACCAGTCTACTGCTGGTATCCTACCTTTATTCCGAGTATTTGCGAACACTCGGAACGGTTCTCGGTTCCAGACAAAACCCTCAACCTTCTTTTCGAAAAATGCAAACAGCTTTGCCTCATATGCTTCCAGATCAGGTTGGCTTGCCACTGGCTGCCATGCGTCGCTCGCTGCTCTCGACTGAATGTAGATATCACAGGACAAGTAGTCCACCATCGATGACCGCGATCCAAAAATATCCTCCATTCTTGCTATGCAAAACCCAGATGTGGTGCTGCTATGAAAGTAGGTTTGAAAGTAGAGAGAGCCTCAGACATTGCCCGCAAAAGCATATAGCCACACAGGTGCTTTAGCCTGCAAGCCCTGTGAGCCTGTAACGTGGCGGCCGCCAGATGCCAGCCAGCTTATGGCTCCACGGCTTGACTGCGTTCCTGCCCATGTATCGGCTCGGCTCGCTTGACGGCGTTATCGGTTGGCAAGAGCAAGCGTGAGCGCTGGTGCCAATTTTTTTTTCTTGCACGCGCTTGATCCTTCCCTGCGCTGCAGCGTCCTTTCTTACACACCTGTCGGCCTCGCTATTATCTTTTCCTTGCTGCTTCTGATTTCAGGGTTCTTGCTTTGAGGAATCGCAGAAACTCGCCCGATTCCACGCCCCTACTTACATATAAAAAACCATGTTCCGTGTCGCCACTCGCACCCGCAGCCTTGCACAGCCGCTCATGGTACATGTGATTTGAATTTGCCGTTGCTTCTTTGCCCGACACGTTTCGGTGGCATTTTCCCGGACGGATCCGCTCATATCTACTAAACCACCTGCACATTTTACATGTCTGTAGCAGCGCGTCGCAAAGGCACGGTTCCACCAGCCTGCTCTGCTCCCTTATGACGCCGAGAAAGGCCTTGCGCCATTTTTGTCGGCGCAGTCACTCGACTTCCTTTACAAAATGCGCCAGGTAGAGCTTATCAACAACGTCAACCGCTTGTCTGAGGGAACCGACTACGAGACAAAGTCGCTTCTTGCCACTATCTACGATGCAGCACAGGACCCCTCGCAGACCGCACTTCAGAACAACGCCTCGCAGGCATGGGGCATCGACTTCTTCCTTCAGTCGCTGACCGCCGAGCCCCGTGCTCCTCGGGAGGACACCAGGCGGCAGATCGCCGAGCAGTTCGGGTCGTTCGAGCGATTCAAGGAGACGTTCACACAGAGTGCGCTTGCGCTGTTTGGCAACGGGTGGACCTGGCTGGTCATGAATGAGAGCGGCCAGCTTTCCGTGATGAGCACTTTCAATGCTGGCACCCCGTTCACGGCGATCCCATCCAGCAAGAGCGCCCAGGCCAAGGGTGTCTCGTACTCTTCGGTAACACGGAACTTTGGTCGCCGCCCCTTTGTCAAGCTCGCTCCTGTGCTCGGTCTTAGCATGTGGCAAGAGGCGTTCCTCCCTGACTACGGACTCGACCGCGAGGCCTACGTCAAGCGCTTCTGGGATGCCGTCAACTGGCAGGTTGTCCATGAGCGTCTGATGAACACCCGGAGTGGCTCTCAAACGACCCTCTAGCCGGGTGGTGGCAGCAACAAAACTACGTAGCAGGAAGCCATGCGTTCTCCGCTCTTTGCGTCGCCGCCCTGGCGCGGAGTTGCGCGTGTAGTTCTTGCTGAGCCAGGCCCTCCCTTTCTAAGCATTTCTCGGCGCTGCCTTCGAAGCAAGCAAAACCATAGAATATAATCAGCCTGATCAGCACAGCATTGGCCCGCACCCGCTTTTCATGCATAGTGCAGCTTGCGGCGAGGTGATTGGATGCGCTTGTTGACCAAAGTCCTGCAGCCATGGGTTTTTTTTTGTTGCTTTCAGGTCTCAGCCTTCTCCTGCGTGTTCTCCAGTCCTCGCAAGCCTTGTACATTCTTTGTTTTGTTTTGTTTTGCTTTGCTTTGTTTGTAGCTGTACGCGCTTGCACCCGCTTAGTTTCTAAATTCTGAATCACAGAACTCCAACACACGCCAGGCATTATTCCAAAGCGATGAACCCGAGAAGACGAACAACAATGAATATCGGCGCTGCTGGCGGTGGGCACGAAGGCAGCGGAATCCCACAGCCCTCCGCACTGCGTGGCCCTCGGGCCTCTATGGTGCCATCAATGTTCGCACATGGCGCGCCGCCGTCAGCTATGAGGACTGTGCGCAAGGCCGAGGGCGCGGGTCTTCTGGGAGCATCGACGCCAGCGCGTGGGCAGCGCGGTTTATTCGGCGGCAACCCACCAATGTCGCATGCACGCAGCGGGGCTGGAGCAGGAGGCGCGGCAATGGGTGGACGGGTGGTGGCTCAGACACCAGCGACCAACCGCGCCAACCGCCGTGTCAGCGTGTTTGCGAGTGCTCGACGCAACACCATGAGTATTGCCGTCCCTGGAACAATATCCCGGAATGGCGGCGGAGTCAAGGACCCGCGGCCGCTAAAGGAGAGGTCGTTCATGGCGAAGGCGCAGCAGACCATTATGAACTACCTGTCGACGCATGCGTACCCGGGAGTGCTGACCCCCAAGACACTGGCCACGCCCACGGTCAAGGACTTTCAGACGATATTCAAGTTCCTCTACGCTCAGCTGGACCCACGGTACGTGTACCAGAAGAAATTCGAGGAGGAGGTGCTGCTTATTCTCCGTGGCATCAGATACCCGTATGTGAGCAACATTAGCAAGTCGCAGATCTTCTCGGCCGGGTCGCTGTCTACTTGGCCTGGACTCCTCGCTATGCTCTTGTGGCTTGTGGAGCTCATTGAGTGCGTGTCGAGGATGAATCCGCAGGATATCGACATGAGCGACCCCGACTTTAAAGAGTCCAGCCAGTTCGTCGACCGCGTGTTCTTCGACTACCTGGTGCAGGCGTACCCAGTGTGGCTGGACTCTGGCGAGGAGCCACAGGAGCTGGAGAGCATTTTGGCCGACCAGTTCCAGCAGAAGAACGCTCACTTGATACAGGAGAGTGCAGATGTCGAGAGGAGGCTGAAGAACGCCAAAGACGAGCTGGAGGCGCTGCTCAGCAACGAGTCGTCGCTGGTGCTGCTGGAGCGCGAGCGTGTTGAGATGATTTCCGACAAGGAGAAGTTTGAGAGCTATATACAGAAGATGGAGAGCAAGCACCAGCGGATGGCAGATGTTGTTGCCAACCAGAGACAGCAGCAGGACGCCGCGCAGGTTGAGCAGATGGCGCTAGAGAAGGAGAAGGCCGAGGTGCAGCAGGTTGTGGATGCGCAGCAGATCAGCACCGAGGATGTTGACAGAATGAATACTGAGAGGAACCAGCTTTTGGAGACCCTGAAGGGGGTGCAGGAGAAAGTGCAGGATGCGGAGAAGGAGGTGTGGAGCAAGGAGATGAAGCTCCAGCGTGTGCTGGACGATGTAGAGACGCTTGTCCAGGAGTACACATCGAAGGCACATAGGCTCGGGCTTATTGGCGCACGTAGAAACACTGCCAGCTCCCCAAGCACTGGTAGCATTGGCGACAGATCTGCAGACGGTGCAGAGGCGCCAGATGATGAGCCCTCTGGACTGCCAGACTCTGCAAAGGACGACCCGCTGGGCGGCACAGCCATCGAGCTCGTTGTTGACACTCACACAGACGATAGGCAGAAGGTGGCATCAGTAGATCTGCGCCGCGAGGTTCGTCCGGCACTTCAGCGGGCATGCGATGTGTTTGCCAGCCAGCTACACGCTACACAGACCATGGTTCTGGAGCTACGCGAGCAAACGGACCAGCTCAGCGAGTCGCGGGTGGAGCAGGAGGAGCGCGTTGAAGAGATGGACAAGCAAGTCAAAAGACACAACAAGCGGTATCAGGAGCTGCGCGATATCATCATGGCAGAGACGCGGGCATCCACGGCGCAGATCGAGCAGCTTGAGGCCGATATCGCGGCCATGCGCAGGGATATCTCGCAGGGCGAGCTCCAGTCGAAAGCAGCGCTGACACATGCTGAGGCTGAGTGGGAGAGCGTTCAGCGCGGGTGCAGGATGCGCAGAGGCGAGATCAGCGAGGGCGTGGTGACGGTGTTGGAGGATGTTGTGCAGATGAGAACGCATGCGCAGGAGCGCCTACAGGAGCTCTTGCAGCTTGTTGTAGGCGACCAGCACCCTGCTCACTCGTAGAAAGCGAGCGCCGTTCAGGCAGGTGTAGCTTGTTTTTCGCTGGTATTTTCTTAATTCCCATTAAATCCCCGTGGGCTACTAATCAGCCTGCTCTTGTTTCAACTCGGTTCCATCTCCGTATGCTTATCGCAAGGCCGTTTTTCTCTCTTGTGCTCGTTGCATGGACGGCGGGTTTGTAATGGGCATCAGGGGGCTGTTTGCTTGTTTCATGTTTTCTATCAAGAAGCAGCCCTAGGCAAAGGACGCAGATCAGGTTTGGCGATGGCTGGGCTTGGTGTGCAGGCCTATTGGATTCCTGGCACCAAGGCTGCTGCTTTTGCCGCTGCATTTGGGCGTGAGAAGCAGGAATGGCGGTTTGCTCCTTGTGCTGCTTTTCTCCTTTTGTCCAAATAACCAACGCTGCATTTTGCACCTCTTTCCATCTACACTTGCCTTATGCAAAAGACCACAGCCCTGGCTAACCAGAGAATAAGGAGGCACTGAATACCTACTAATGGACATGCTCGTCAACGAGACACAGCCGCTGGGCGGCAAGGGCGGCAGCGACAGCGCCCCGCTCACCTGGTGGAACGTCGTGCTGGCAGCATCGATGCTTCTGGTGACTGTGGGGATCTCGTTCGCAATGAAGCTGAGGCTTGAGAAGCAGATTATTGTGGCCAGTGTGCGCTGTGTTGTCCAGCTCACTGTGCTGGGGCTCATTCTGCGCCATGTATTTGCTACGCAGAACCCTATCTACGTATTTGGAATGGCAGGTAAGCTTTTGGCAGCCGCATAGAAAACAAACAGCCGCGGGCTGCAGCCACCCGCCTTTCATTTACTGCCTGTTGCAGCGGCGTTTTGCTGCTATGAAATGGCTACGGATGCGATCAGTTTTTCTAATCGCCCTATTCTTCTTGTGTCGCTTGCGTAGGCGTGCTTGGCGGCTTGGCAGCATTGGAGGTCGCTCAGTGGAGGTCGAAGCGCACCATAAAGGGCATGTTTTGGATCGCATTCTTCCCGATTTTCGGCAGCGCCATCACCGTCGGGCTCATCGGAGCCTCTTATGCGATGAACTTTGACCCGCCGTACACGGCATCCAAGTTCATCCCCATCTTGGGAATGCTTCTGGGCAACACCATGGTTGGGGTGGCGCTCGGCATGGACTCTGTCCTTGCGTCGTTGGACTCGCGGCGCGATGTGGTGGAGGCCATGCTATGCTACGGCGCGTCCAGGTGGGAGGTCGTGCACCCGATTGTCGTCGAGGCTATGCGGACCTCTCTGATTCCAACAATCACCATGGTCGGGTAAGCCAGCTGTCTCTCAGCACTACTCGTATTTCACGGTCGTGCAGGCTGTCTTGCCGTGCTGCTATACTGCGTGTTCGTCGTCGCTCTGGGCAATTGTCTTACAACTGGTGTCCCCTCTTCCATTCTCCTATTTTGGCTGGCTGTCTTGTTCCCTGGCTTGTAGCATTACTGGGCTTATTTCGATTCCTGGCATGATGAGCGGCCAGATCCTGGGCGGAGCCGATGTGATGGATGCAGCGCGGTACCAGCAGGTGATCATGTTTATGATTGCAGCAAGCACGGCGCTTGGCGTAGTCATTGCAGCCATCACTGTGGCGTTTGTTGTTGTGGATAAGGAGCCCAAGCTGCGGCCAGAGCGGATCAGCGTCAGGTCGGTTGCCAAGGCTGCGAACGGCAGCGCCAGCGGAAAGAATGGGAAAGGCGGCTTCAGACTCCGCGAAGCCAACCGCAGGACGAAAAGCTGGAAGGACTGGAAGAACGCAAGGGTCGCCAGGCTCATCTAGCTGTAGCTCTCTAACTTTCGCTCTGCTTTGGACCAATGATCAAGAAACGCTATTGCTACTTGCTTTCAGTTGGCACTCCCCCAGCTATTGCACCCGTGCCGCTCGCGTGTGAGCAGTAAATAATCGCAAGAAAAGAGGCTGTGCGGACGTGGGCGACGATGGCGGCGGTAGAAGCCGCTGTTGCAGAAAAGCACCTGGTGCCAGCAGCAGGTCAGCACCTGCAGTGAGATGCGTGCACACTCTAGGCTCGTGCACCACCAGCTCTTCCGTGTGTCTGGCCGCTCGGGGCATGCGATGTTCGCAGACTGCACATTATCTATGGCAGGTACCGACGAAGAGCATCCCACATTGTGTTGCGATGCCTGATACCTGAGAGCGCAGAATGCTCAATGCACAAACTTTGGCCACAGCGCGATAACAAAGCCCGATTGTCTCCAATGAATCACAAAACCACACCCCCCGAGCTGCCGCATGTTGGGTGGACAGCAGCTTTCTGTGCAACCAAGAGAAAGCACAGGAAAACAAGCCAAGAGATTCTCCCCTCTCGCCGGTTATAAGCACAGGCGCTCCCAGTTGCAGCGGCAGCGTGGATCATTCTTGTCGCCAGGCATTTTTCTGTGCATAGTTTTTGTTCCCTACTACCTGCCTCTCTCCACATCCACTTGCTTATTATATTGAACGCACCCACGGGTGGTTCATATTGCCTTTTTGTGTGCTGTCGTGGCTCTTTATAGCCCCTCGCACACCCGCATAGCGCAGTACACGCTCGCCCTCTTCCCTCTCCGCATTTGCCTCCTCTTCGCTCGCACGCTTTGTTTCAAATTTAGCTCGCATTCTGGAAAGGAGTCCCTCTACGATACAGCAATAGGAAGGGCACAGGGTATTATCGCTGTAGACACGCAAAGACAGAGGAAGGAGGCCTTGCCAAGAAAAAGATAACTCATGGCGCTCCAGCTTGCCTTGCAGGCGCTCCATGCTCTGCATAGCTGGCTCAGCGAGCTGCGGTGGTATGTGGCGCCTTCACAGCCCGTATATGTGGCCAGCATCCACGGGGGACAGCCCTCCGACCCAGAGCTTCCCGACAAGCAGCTGTCGTGGCAGAACGTGGGCATAGCTGCAATGCTTCTTGGGTTCAACGTCGTACTGTCAATGTGGCTCGGCCTAGGTCTTGGCAGGAGCCTAATTGTGGCTGCCGGGCGCTGTGTGGTGCAGCTGACGTTGCTGGGGATGGTCTTGAAGCAGATTTTCCTGACGCAGAACCCGATCTATATATTCGGCATGACGCTGGTTCTGGGCACGCTAGCGGCGTTTGAGGTCACATATTGGAGGTCCAAGCGGAGGTTTCCTGGCATGTACCTGGGCACGCTTCTGTCTATCATGGGAAGCGCGCTTATTGTGGCGCTGTTTGGCAACGCGTACTCGCTCAACATGGACCCGGCGTATACGGCGACCAAGTTTATTCCTACCATCGGCATGCTGTTTGGCAACTGCATGATTGGCGTGTCGATTGGAATGGGGTCGCTGATGGATTCACTGGATACGCACAGAGATCGTGTGGAGACTATGCTGTGCTATGGAGCAACGCGGTGGGAGGTCACCAGGCCGGTCGTCGTTGACGCCCTGAGAACCGCCTTGCTGCCAACCATCACCAACATGAGCATCACTGGCCTGATCTCGATCCCAGGCGTGATGACTGGCTGGATCCTGGGCGGTGCTGATGTTTTGCAGGCTGCTAGGTACCAGCAGATAATCCTGTTTATGATCTCGGCATCGACAGCTAGCAGCACGCTCTTGTCTGTCCTCTTCTGTGCGTTTGTGCTCGTCGACGGAACTCCTATGCTGAGGCTCGATCGGCTGGTGGTTGCAGGAAAGCTGGCTAATCTGGCGACTGCAAAACGCAGCGAGTCGGGTAAGCTATCCAGCGTGTCGTCGCGCTTGGCTCTGCGGCGCTCGGGGTGCCGCCCCAAGTCTGACTTGTACTCGTCGCGGAACACAAGCACTGGGTCCTCGTCGCCTTGTGCATCAAAGGCGGACACGCTCAAGGCACCTGACTCGCTGGCTATGCTGCAATCGAGATTGTCGGGGCTACAGCTGCAGCAGCGGCGCAGTTCATATGGCGATAAGGACGACGAAGAGGAGTTTTGTGTTGCTGTCAATAGACTCACCAGACAGAGTAGCAGGCGGCCGTCGCTTAACACCCCGCTGCTACAGGGCGCTAGAAAGGGCAGTGCGGGTAGAGCATCAACACGCAGCGCGCTCAACCAATACGAGCATGTGGATATTGAGGATGCAGCAGCCAGGTGCCGGGAGAGATGCGGGCATGCTAAAGGGCTGTGGTCGGAGCAGAATAAGAGCAGCAAACAGCGCCACGAGCAAGAAAGCGAGGATACTGTTGGAGAGCCGTGGAAGAGCAAATGGTGTGCGTGCTGCCCGTACCGCAGCATTGGCGAAAGTGCACAGGGCGGTGGCGAGGGGCCGCCGATTGTGTGCTACGAGTTTGCTGGAGACCCCACGGACATCGTTATCCCGCATCCGCCAGGGCTCGTGTGCGTTATACCTGGAGCCAGCAGCAGCAGTGCAAAAAACCCGGAAGAAGCAGGGTCTGGAGACAAGCCGAGGTGTCCTCGAAATGTCGGCCGAAAGGTCAAGCACTTTGGCAAGAGAAATAGTCGGCAGCAGCAGCCACCAACACCAAAAGAAGTGCAAGAGGAGGCTCAGACAGATGCGACAGAGCAGCAGCGCCAGCGCCAGCGACAGCACAGCCAGCCAGACAGATCCCCGCACTAGTGTGCTGGAACCACACACCATTCCTGCCTGTATTTTCATGTTTCCCTTTGAATACCAGATCTCATATACCGATAGCCACTGCTGGACACATGCACCCAATGCCTCAGCATGCAGCCTTCCTCTCTGGCGTGGTGAGCCAGAAATCATGCATTGACGTGTGGACTGCACATCAATTTCATATCGGCTTGGTGTAACGCTTTTATGCTCGGCGTGCCGCTATTATTGGGTCTCTGGTCAATCCCAACAGAAACCAAGCCAGGGCATAAAACGCCTGCCTTGAATGGGCCTTGCTTCTTTTTCTTCTCTCTTTGCACCCGGTATCCTATTTTATCTTCTTTCCCCTTTACCTCCCTATTCTTACACACGCTTACCCTCTGCTCCTCTTCCGCATACACGCACACGCCCTTCCCTTCCTCTCCACGTGCTCTCCCGAACCCTCCCTTATTCCCGCGCTACCACCTTTCCTTGCTCCCCTCGGCGGACAGACAGCTACTGCAGAAATCAGCGTAAGTGTTGACTGAGGCTGCCTAGCGTTTCCACAGCTAATCCGCTTCTAAATCAGGCAGCTGGCTGGAGCCAGTATTGTGCACAGCCCATGCTGTGACCAAGGAGTGCAGCAGCTACCGCTTTATTTGCGTTCTACAATGGTGGCGCCAAGTCGTACATTGAAGACAGCAGCGCACAATGGTGCCTAGCCTCAGCCATGGGAGCTTTGCGGTGCCTGGGCGTGCAAAGTGTGCGCACACATGCTTGGTTGATCTGTTGTTTTTTTTCTTCTGTTTTGTTCGCATGGCGTGAAACATGCGGACCCAATGCAGCTGCCGCACCACACACTTTCCTTCCTTTGTTCTACTCATGTATGCTCTTTCCTGCCTACCGCTATTTATTCGTCAGCGCTATAATATCTTATTCTCGTAAACACGCGCAGCGCACGTCCTGGGCACCACGCACACCACACCGCCTCCCTGCTACTGCTATTTTTCACTTTTAAGCTTTTCCTGCACCCAGCTTGCACCCCCTGTCAAGGCATCTCGGAAAGCGTTTCACTAATCGGTCTCTGCTGTCGGCTTGCTCCTCCCTGTTTTCCTCTGCTTCTGGAACACCCCTTTGTAGCCCTGGCTTGATGCCATCACTGCAACGCAGAGGAAAACAACGACAACAAAAATCTTTACGCGAACGAACGACAGTATTTTTTTTGGCGCTCTTATCTCCAAACTAGTCTACGCTCCCTTGGCGACCCCAAAACAAAGAAGAGACAACTCGCACACTCCTTCTGCGGTCTGTTTCCCCTTCTTTTAGTGCCTCTGCATTCTTTCTTGTCTCCTCTATTTACACCCGCCCCCAGACTTTTCTCTCTTTGCTCTCGTACATGACGGCAGACAAGCTACACCGGAAACAGCCGCGCTCAGACTTGCCCCCCACATTGCCGCGCGGATTCGCTGGCGATTCCAGCCATGGCACGCCCACACAGCAGAGCACGCCACAGAACAAGAGGGCAGTCAAGTCAGACAGCAAAACATATCCACTACTGGACGATGCTGAGGCACCAGCTAGTCTTTTGAGGAGTGCCGCTGCGCTACTGCCCCCAGAGAAGCAGCAGCAGCTGGATAATGCAGCTGCAAAAAAGACGCGGGCCGAAAAGTCTACTATCCCTGCGCACATCCAACGCGGTGTTGACTCGGGCACTATGGGCTCTGTGGACAGCCAGCCAGACCAGCAGCGCTCGCTCGATCACGCATACTTGGGTAATAGTCGCGGCGGTCAGCTCACGAGTCCTGCAGGCCTTCAGAGCCACAGATACTCATTCGATAGAGAAATGAGCGACGACCGGACGCTGGTCACAACCTCGCTGCTGGACCCACACCCTGCAATCATCCCCCCACCGGGATCTCGGCTGGCTTTTGCAGGCGCCGACTCGCGCGCAACGACAAACATGTTTCGCTCGCTGCCATCACTCGAGGACACGCTGCTGAGGCGTGCGCAGGCTCCTCTGTGCCTGTACAACTACTGGCAGTACCTGGCTGACATCGAGGCGTGCCCCGAGGAGCTCGAGTTCTGGCTATCGCTGGCTGACTACGAAGACCTGTGCAGGCGATTTACAAATGCGCAGCCGCCCGCTCCAGGCATTGGCATCTCGCCGCGCAGCAACCAGCAGAGGTCGCAGCTCCTCTCTATAGCCACTGCGGGCTCCAGGTTCACAGCTGCACGGGCTGAGGGCACTGCAGGCGACCACCAGAACGCGCGCGATGGGACGACTGCAAGTGCTATCGAGTTGCTGACTACCACTGCTGGCCGCTTAAGCGGCGCGTACGATAGCCTCGACAAGGGCACCCAGCAGCTTGACAACTATCTGGCCAGCCTCTCGTACCAGACTGGCATCGCCGCAGAGCGCTCAAAGTGCACGGCGCATCGCCAGTGCTGCTCCGCCCACTGCCCGTTTACTGCTGGCTTGGCAGCAGGGCGCCCGACTCTGGACACCCCGACTCGTGTAGCCCACACTCGCGGTATGCGTGGCTTCTTTTCGCGCATGTTCTCCGGCGAGTCAAAGGCAAACAGCGTCAGTGCGTCGCTGGCAGGGAGTGTTGGCCGGCGAGATAACCAGGAGGTGCCGCTGCTCAACACAGCCCCATCGACATCGAACGAGAGAAAGCAAGACCCGCATCAGCCACCAATAGCTGAAGAGGATATCCGGCACGCTGTCGAGCAGCTCTACTT
>MU604019.1:0-37293 GCA_025201845.1 Martensiomyces pterosporus | reverse complement strand
TGGCCAGCCTCTCGTACCAGACTGGCATCGCCGCAGAGCGCTCAAAGTGCACGGCGCATCGCCAGTGCTGCTCCGCCCACTGCCCGTTTACTGCTGGCTTGGCAGCAGGGCGCCCGACTCTGGACACCCCGACTCGTGTAGCCCGCACTCGCGGTATGCGTGGCTTCTTTTCGCGCATGTTCTCCGGCGAGTCAAAGGCAAACAGCGTCAGTGCGTCGCTGGCAGGGAGTGTTGGCCGGCGAGATAACCAGGAGGTGCCGCTGCTCAACACAGCCCCATCGACATCGAACGAGAGAAAGCAAGACCCGCATCAGCCACCCATAGCTGAAGAGGATATCCGGCACGCTGTCGAGCAGCTCTACTTCCAGTACGTCCTGCCTGGCGCGCCGTCAGAGCTGCTGCTCAGTCCACAGATGCGCGACGAGATAGCCTCGCGGATAGAGCGCGACCGCAGATTTGACGCGGAGCTGTTCGCACCTGCCAAGCGCCACGCCTACGAGGCAATGTGCCACGAGTCGTACCCGCGGTTTCTGCGCGAGCGGCTCTTCCACAACATCACCAGAGGCACTGCGGCGCCGCGCATCGCCTTTGGTCTTGCGCTGATATTCATTGCGCTCACATTCCAGTTCTCCCTCATTTTCCTCGATGTCCAGCCCAAGGGCTGGAGATGGCTGCCGCTGGCTGTCCTGTGGCCTGGCTTCATCTATGCCTTTGCCGGCGTCACTCGCTTGGATCCGTTTATGGCCCTGTTTGGGCGATACGAGCCGTCGGCCTGGTGCTTTGACCATGTGCATGACCCGGCTATCAGGGACTCGCATTTGAAGCGCGCTTCCTTGCAGCTGGCTGTCACTGCACTTATCGCTGCCGTCATCACGCTTATTCTCTTCCTAGTCCCCGGCCACCACCTCTAAGCACGCCCGTACATGCATCGCCCCCACCTTCCATATCTACGCTCACTCATGCCCCACCCCCTCCATGTAGTCGCCTCTTTGTTACTGGGTAGCTCTCCACATGCCAGCCTCTATTTTAATACAAAGCATTGAATGGTCTACAGTTTCTTGGCCACTGCCATCGCTAGCTCTGCGGCTTTGATCCTGGCCTGCTCTGGACTCATTTGGGATATTTGGTCACGCATAGAACTGATCTTTGATAGCACAGCTGCCATGTCGTCGCTGTCATCAGCCAGCTCGCCGTCATTAGCGGTGCCAGACCCCAAGGCAAACAATGATCGGTGAAGGGAGTCCACCCGCGTTTGGTTGAGATTTTGAACCACGCGGTCGAACCTATCCCACTCCTCCTGCTCCTTCGCTCCCTCTGGCCTCAGCTCATTGCTGCTGCTGCTGCTGACATCGGCATTCGCCACCGGTGCATCTTGTGTCTCTGCAAGCGGCCTTGCCGCTGCTGCTTCGATGGTGCTTCGACTGCCCTGTTTGGCCACCATATTTGCCCACTCGTTGCTGACGAGTGCCTCGCGAATTCTGTCCACCGTGTATTCAGTGTCTGGGTCGGTGTCCGTCAGGTCAACCCACTCCCACCCATTTGCAACGCACCACACAAACCAGCTGTCCTTTAGCGAATCGTCTACCACAGCTGCTGTCTTGCCACCCCTCCCAAGCGCTGCGACGCAGAGCAAGACACCTGGCTGATACATTGCACTGTACCTCGCCCAGGGCAGGATGTCATGGAATGTGTCAGGCTCTGTCGGGTCAAACACAAACACCACCGCATCAACCACCTCGCTCAAGTGCTCCTGGAGCTGCACCATGCCCTCATCAATTGGGATATCTAGTGCTAGCGCGCCCGCTCCACCAACGCTGCTTTCCTCGTCATCGCATGTAGGCGTGCGGCTGTTGGGTTCTGACAGCCATTTTCGCATGTACTCGATGTGGCTATCTGCCAGCTGCTCAGTGCTGTCTATCCAGAACTCGACGGCTGCCTGGTAGTACCGTGTCTCGATCTGCCACTCTATCCGTGCACTTTCGTCAGCGGCGCTTGCTGCATCCTGCGAAATGACGCCGCTAACTAGCCGAGCTTTGTCTGCTTCGGGTCGGCCAAGCACGAGGATCTTGTTCTTTGCCGTGGAGTCTGCCATCCCGGAACGCCTGTGCGAATTTAGACAGAGAACTGAACAAAAGAGAAAGAGAAATTTGAAAATGCCCCAAGCGCAATCGGGGTTTAACAAAGAGTGGTGCCATGTGAGTCGGCTGTCTGGCCTTCAAGAGGCTCTGATCACTGCGAAAAAGCGGCTTGCTGGATTCCTCGTGGTGCATCAGTGTTTGTTTGTCGCCGCCTCGAGTATTCAACGCCGCCAGCCCCGGTGGGAAACAGAGGACCGGCAGGCTGTCTGCACCGTATGGGAGCTTGAACTCCACGACTACGGTGCTCTGGTGCCGTATCTCCGCGCCAATTGTCCAGCACTATGAAGAGAGCTATCGCAGTGTGGATTATGTTGAATGTCGAGATCACCACAAGTGCAGAATAAACATATGAAGAGCACAGGCTGAACTAGGCAAAAGAAAGAAAGACCACAGTCGAAGAATGGGCTTTATCATTTGCTGTGTATGGCTCGCGTTGCTTGAGATAAGGGTGCACCATGCTTCATACATAGCCGGCATCCATGTAATATTGAAATGATGCCTGGTCTCTTAAGGAAAGTCATGGCAAGCATTCTGATAACCGACACAAAAAGCCAGAAGCACTGGCGGAGAAGTGAGCAGCTATCATGCAGAATGCTCAAGCACCGTTGTAACGAGCTTGCCGTTTTTAACAACAGTCTGGAACTGCTCGGGAATCGGCTGCTCAACAAAGTCGTCGTCCTCGGGACTGCTGGTCTCGAATGGATACGAGACGTTGACCTCTGACACCTTAGCGGTGGTGATTTGAGTCCCATCCCTTGCCTTTTCAGACAGGAACACATGGGCACCGTCCGTGCGGTCGATGAGGATGGTTGGCACCGCGTCGATGGCCTGCACCTGGACTGACTTGCTGTTGACAATCTCGCACGAGGACATCAGCGCATCGAACACAACACCACATTTGTGGCAGTTATCGATGACGATTCCGTTGATCTTGTTCTTCACCTGCACCGTGGTTCCGCTGCAGTTGTAGATATACACAGTCTGCTTAATGTCCGTGGTTTCGACCACCAGCTGCTCCGCGCCATGGTTCTCGATAATCCACTTGTTTCCTTGCAGCTCCATGCGTGGAGGCCCCTGCGATGCTTGCGCCTTGGGCTTGGATGCAGCGGCAGCAGGTGCTGGTGCTTGGCTGACAGCACTGCCTGTACGAAGCGTTGGGTTCTTGTGCGTCATCTCGCTCTTGTCGACCTTGCGCAGACCGCTGGTGATGGCGTCGCCTTTGCTGAGCTCAGCAAACAGTGCACCGCGCGATTGTCCTGTGGCTCCCGACGAGCCGCTTGTGGAGTCCTCAAAGTCGGTGACCATAGGCGGAGGAGGGGGCGGAGGCGGAGGCGGAGCACCACCCGCAGCAGGGGCAGGCGCAGGGGCGGGTGCGGCAGCAGGTGCGACAGCCCCGCCCTTGATAGCCTTCAGCGCCTGCTCGACGCTGACACCTTTAGGGTTCCATGCAGCGCCTGTAGTGTGGAACTGCTTAACATAGGCAGCAAGCTCCCTCAGGGCACTCAGGAACGCCCTGACCCACTTTGCGTGGACCTCATCCTTTTCCTTCCACTCCTTGAGCACACGGTTTCCGTAAAACTGCGCCGAGTCCTTCATGTCATTGATGTAGGGCACCGGGGTAGGCTCAACGGCGACCCACCCAAAGGCAGCGATGCCCTCAGCGACAGTCGACAGGTGGTTGTAGTACTGCGAGGGTCTGTTCGAGTCCTTCAGCCCAATGACCTCCACCATGGCCGCCTGCTGGGGCTCCAGAAGACTCGGCAGCTGGTCCATCGGCGGCTTGCTGGTCTGCACAGCGATGCGGATAAAGTTGCGCTGCGCAGAGACCAGCCTGCCTACTGCCTTGGCCTGGGTCTCAACCACGTCGCCAATCTGCTCAGAGTAGGCGGCAAATTCGTCAACAAGCGGCTTGACCACTGCGTCGTACTCGCGCACTGCGGGGTGGTCCGAGCCAGCGTCGCCAGCAAGTCCGCCATCAGTTGAATTTGCACCAGCGGCTGCTGCTGGAGAGCCCGTCTTTTGCGACGAGCGTCCAGCGGCGACTTCCTCCAAACGCGCTGTGGCCTTTTCAAGGCGCCTCAGTAGACTTCCAAGGTCGCTAGTAGTTGCCATCTGTCTGTCGCTGTTAAAAAGTGGTAAATGGAGAACGGAGCTTGGACTGACTTTGAATGTATGGAGAGAAAAGATGAGCAGAATCGCTGTGTGCTGTCAATGGAGAAGGGGAGCTGCCAGCCAGCGACCCAGCCAAGCAAACCCCTCATCCCAAATGCTGGGCTCCAAAAAGCACAGGTTTCCTGGAGCGGGGAAGCCAAGTGTGGCAGCCCAAGTCCTGCACAGATCCACATTGCTTCTTGGCTACATAATGCAAGCAGCGCCAAGCAATAGGTGATGGCTGCAGTGTATTCATATGGAGATTGTGTTTGTGTATGTAGAAGAAAAAAAGGAGACCACCATGCACGGCTGATGAATGAAGAGCAAGCAGAGGGCGAGAAAGAGGAGGCGAGTGAGATGCCAGATCAGCTCGCAGCAACCTCAACAAGCTGCCTTCTCCTAATGTCGCCGCCAATTGCAGCCGAGCTACTGACGTTCTGTCCCAGGCCAGACTGCAGGACAACAAGCTCGGGGATTTCACGGGCAGCCAGCAGGTCGTCCTCAACCAAGTCCTTCTTCTCAGGCAGCAAGACCTGCACAGAGCCGCTCCTTGTAGAGGCCTTGGTATCGACAGCAGGCCGCTTGGCAGTCTGCTTCTTGTAAACGTCCAGCGTGATTCCAGCAAACACAAACCCAGCCGCCGACCATTGGCGTGGGTTAAGCGAGTGGCCGTTGTAGAACACCGACACGAGAATGGTAAGGAACTTGCGGGTGACCGTGACCGTAGTAAGAGTCAGCGACCCAAACTTGGCCAGCGTGTAGAACACAAAGCACTGACCAACCGATCCGCACACAGCAAACATGGCCAGGTCGACCATCGCACGCGGGTGCATGGAGAGGAACCTGATGGCCGACGAAAGCTCAGGGTTGAGCGGATTAAGCAGCCATATGGACATTAGGACTGTGCTGCACACGTTCATCATGCACATCATGTGCTGGCCTGTGATCTCCCTGTCCTCGGCAAACACCTGGTCCTGGGTCGAATTGACCGCGCCATCGATCGTCAGGTTGATGAACACAAGGACGAGGCCATACACGCTGCTCTCCACCGCCTTGCTGCTGTCCTTGCTCTTCGAGCTCGTTTTAAACAGCATGAACGCCGACACACCCGCAGTGATCATCGCCACCACGGCGTACTTGTATGCGGGGTAGTGTCTGCGGTAGAGAAGCTTGTTCATCAGCATCACAGGCACCATCTTGCAAGTCTTTGCCAGCGTCATAGTGGGGTAGTTGATGTATCTCAGCGCCATGTATCCAAATGGCGATGCCGATGAGTTGAGCAGCGCCACCTGGAAGAACCGCATCCACCGGTGCTTGGTCATCTCCAGCATTGGCTTCTTTTGGATGACGCGGATGTAAAAGTACCCGACTAGAGACGCTGTGATGGCCTGGATGGCGTTGAGGACGATCGTGAAACGGAACTTTTGCTGGTCTTCTCCGTAAGCCTGGGTGGTCACTCGCTCCTGCATTGTGGACCATGTCAAGAAGCAGACGTAGATTCCGCCCACACAAACAATGAAGTCTAGCATTTGCCTGTGTTGGTGCAGCGAATTCTGCAGCTGTGTGGTATGTGTGTGCAGTGAGTGAGAAAGGAGGCGAGAAAGGAGGCGAGAAAGGAGGCAAGAAAGGAGGCGAGAAAGGAGGCGAAGAGAAGAGGAGGAAAGGGACAGGCGCGCTAGTTGATGTGATGTGCCAAAGAATGGGGGAGAAAGGGGATGGAGGGAGAAAGGAGAGAAGCGGGAGCTTGCATGAAAAGTAGCGCTTTGGCCCTCAGGCCCGCTCAACTGAGGATAATATACGATTTGCCATCCTATTGGCCCAAACCGCCGCGGCTCTGGCCATTGGATTCCTTGCTGACAACCAGTAGCCAGCCCCACGAGGCTTTTGAGCTGCGGTGGCTGGTAGTGCAGGATCAACCGGCCTTTCCAGCCATCTTTCTCATTGCACGGCTGACAAACAGAGCTGCTTGCTTTGCAGGTGTGGTTACAGCGCCAAACATTTATGTACAGGCAAGGCTGACAAGCAAAAACGACTACAAAACATGGCATGGCACAAGCTAGCACACGGAGTGGGTCCTCTCAGACCTTGGACCAGAGCCTGAGCTTCATTTGGTGCACGGCAATGGCGCGCAGGGCAATGTAGCAGAGAGCTGCTAGCGCCATGCCAGCAGACACCAGACGGTGACCACAGTGAACCCTCCATGGGGGCGGTCATAGGCCTGGTACAGAGCACCCTGCACAGGGTTGCCAACAAGCACCCCAATTCCCGATGCCATGTTCATCAGGCCAACGGAGCTGGCAATAGACTGTGCACCAAAGATGCTCGCCAAGACAAGGGGCAAAATGGAGGTGAAACTGGCACACAGGCCACCATATATGATAGCCAAAGCGTAGTATCCGCCAATCGACTTGGCAGCAAGCATAAGCACCAGCTCGCACACGGCAACAGCCACATAGCAAGCAATGGTCGTGTTCATAGCACCGACCTTTCCTGCCACCAGAGCCGACAGCACACGGCCAACCGTGTTTCCAATGTTCATCACCAACACAACATTCGCCGACGTTCTGGTGCGGCCATCGACCTTGTAAGCCGCAGTGGGCAAGTAGGTGAAATCAACAAAGTACGCAAGGTTGATGAACAGCGAGCTCATACAGATGATGGCGAAGCGAACATCCTTGAGCATAGAAAACTGGCTCGTGATGCTCTGGCGTGGAGCAGAGATACGGCGCCTGTAGAATGCGCTGGCAGCGCCGCCGACGGTCAGGGTAATGAATCTCTGAGTGCGCAGTGACCAGCGGTACCCGATCGAGTCGACCATTACCTGGGTGATCTGCGAGAAGACGACTCCACCGATGCCGCAACCAGCCACTGCAAGACCGGTAGCCAGAGCGCGGTGTCTCTGGTGCCACTGAGTGGCTAGTGCGATGGACGGCGAGTAGAGGAGCGCAGCACCCGCGCCAAACATGATGCTCTGTGTCAGGACCAGCTGCCAGACGGCGTGTGTCAGAGAAGCAAGCATCAGTGCAGTGCAGCAGATAGCGACACCACACAAAGCGACGCTACGGAACCCAAAGCGATCAGTCAGTGGGCCAGTGGCAGCCGCGCCAAACAGCATGAGGAACGGCGTGAGTGTGTTGACCCATGCAAGCTCCGAGGCTGACTCGTTTTTGTACAAAATATTCATGTAGTATGTCTGGTACACACCAAAGCTGTTCACGATTCCCATGGTCACGGCAAGGTTGCAGGCGGCGCAGAACACGACCAGCCAGCCAAACTTGCTGTCCGGCTTTGCGTATTCGATCACAATATCTGTTGGCGACGGGCTCTTGGGTGCTGAGTTGGTTTGCTTCTCCAGATCACCAGCAGCGCCGCTGATTGTGGATGTGCTTGCTGCACGGCTCAGGTTGCTGTTATTGACACGCTTGGTTGCCTCCACTTCCTCTTTGTGGATCGACGGCGCAGCGGTAGGCGCAGAAGAGACGGGCTCCTGGTGCCTGCAGCATTCCTTGTCTCCAAGCAGCATAGTCGTTTGTATTTATATATGCAGCCGCAAGATCCGACGGCAATGGAGTAGATGCACAAGTGATATGTGAAGTGCGAGAATGTGAGGGGTGGTGCTAGACGTGGGTAATGGCCACCAGGCCCAGTGGGTAAGAGCACCAGTGTTTATTGCCGATGTGGCAGGCCAGATCGCTCTCCTTCGTTTCAACTGGCGGATATTAGCCAGAGAGCACCGCCCTGGCATATTGGAAGCTGTCGGGACCACAGTCCTTGTGGCGTGATGGTGTGCGAAACCCAATTTGCCACAGAAGGCTGCGCCTGAGGCGAGGGCGCTATCAAACAGGATTCCGCTCGTTTTTATTGTGTAGGCAGCAAAAGGCTGAAAGAGTACAGGCGCCAACCAGGCAATAAAGAGCCCATGGAGGCAAGGGTGAGTTGGGGAGTGCTGTGCTAATAGTAAACAGATGCTATGTGGCTAATAAGAACAGAGTATCAGTAAAAGGGATAGGAGAAGGAAGACGAATAGGGGGGAGATGCCTGTGAGATGAATGCTGAGATGGTATGAAAATGATGCGTGAGGTAACAAGGTTAGAAGGAGTTGAGTATCAGTAGGTTACGGGTAGCTCTGCAGTGCACAAGTGTAGAGAGGCTGGGGGACAGGTGCGCAGGACCTGGGGTGCCAAGAAGCCGTGGCGCGCAAACGGCTGTGCTGGCAGTGCACGCGCTTAATTCTTTCTGCTATCCTAGGAGATCTGGCGCCTTAATCCTGCCCTCCTCGATGTCGTTCATGGTCTTGAGGAGGTCGTAGTTGGTCGACGGGGGAACGACCGAGTCATGGCGGTAGTCGGGATGCGAGCGCACAAACTTTCGCATCCACGCAGCCAGCGTGGACAGCTTGCCGCTTGCGCGCTTCTCAACCAACGACAGCTGCTGCCGCAAGCGAATCTCGACGTCGTACTCCAAGTGCAGCGAGTTGAGATAAGAGTGGATGACATTGAGCAGGCCGACTACCCGGTACTTGCGTGACCCATTCATGATCTCGTCCACTGTCAGCTCCACGTACTCAGCAGTGTCTGGCGAGCTGTCGGTCAGTGTGTGCGAGCTTGTGCCTGCCGGGCGGTTCCGGAGTCCGCTGCTGCCACCCCTTGCCGATGTGCTCGCATAGGTGGAGCTCCAGGCATTGGGCTCCTGTCTGGCACAGCTCGCTTGCTGCTGTCCTCCGCCTTGGCCGCGCTGAGACTTTTCGCGCCGCGAAATTCTTCCGGATCCACCCGACTTGCCGTCGCGCCCGCTAAACGGGTCACGACGGAAGTAGAACAGCTGGTCGCATGCCGCGTTGGCTTTCTGCGCGCGGGCCATGTTTTGGTCCATCAGCGAGATGGGCAAGTAGAGATTGAGGCGATACGAGAGGATGGCGCGGCTGAGGAGGACCATGAACGTAATGAATGCGGCGTTCTCCTCATCAGTCAGCTGCACCTCCAGGGTCATAAACTCGACCTCCCATCCGCTGCCAGTCCTAATGTTGGGCGGATACAGGCAGACGTTTTGGCGATTGCAGCCAAGGAACCGCTTAAAGTGCTCCTGGCCATCCGAATCCGAATTGGCACCCTCCTCTTTCTCCTTGAGCATCCTTTCCGAGGCATAGTGCAGGTCGCGGATAAACAGGTGGGCAACATGCTGGGCAAGCAGGCGGTCGACTCCGCCCTCCTTCATCTTCCAGTACGAGTCGTTGTCGTAGGTGTACTGGCAGTCGTTGAATTCCGGGCGGAATGCCAGGTCGTCGCTCTTGGGGCCGGGGCCGAGGTACGAGTCAACGGAGCCAAAGCGTGACTTCAGCAGTGTGCCCTTGGCTGTGGTCAGCGGAACTATCCCGCGTTCCTGGGCCGAGCGATCGTCGACGGCGCTGCATTGGACGTCCCAGTAGCAATCCCGATCCGTCAGGTGGCCCTTTACGATTGGTGTGGCAGCGGTCAGCGCCATCTACAGTGCTGGCGGAGTAGACAAGCGTTTAGCGCACATAAATATAGGAATGGGTTGCAAGGCCATCAGTGGATCGCTAAAAAGGCGCAGGCCCCCCGAATCACAGCATTGCAGCGCAGCTGCTGCACTTACCATGATGGCGCTAATTGGCGCCAAGTGGTCGTAGAGGATGCGGGCTTCTTCGAGGTCGGCGGCACAGAGGGTGATGCGCAGCACTCCGCCGCTTCCAATGCCAAAGAGGGGCGAATCCAGCAGCAGGCAGTTCTCTGCAGGAGCCAGCTCGGGACCCACGTCGCCATCGGAAGCAGTGGTAGCAGCAGGAGCAGCGGCGGCGACACTGGCCCCCTCAGGGGTGCTAGCCGATTTGGCATCCGAAGCACCACCGCCGCCGCCACCAGGCAGGGGCACCGAGTCCACGCTGACCATACAGGCAGAGTCGCGGTCGGTATTGTGGTCCTGCGATGAGGCGCTGTAGCCCGCAATAGGTGGCAGAGACGTGTCGATGAACGGCCACTCTGTATTTCTGTCGTGGAAAACGGGGACGGCGGTGTATGGCACGTTGCCGCGCCGGTCGACGATGCCATCAATCTCCAGGGTGAATGGCGGAATCGGGTTGAGCGCGTTGTCTGAAAGCAGCTTGCTACGCAGCAGGGGTCCGCCAGCTGGCCCTTGGTCTGCGATGTACTCGCCCACGCCGAGCAGGGGGTACTGGCTGATGGAAAGCAGCATTTCATCAGGCTGCAGCCTGTCCTTCAGCACGCGGCGCCGCCTGCACAGGCTTTCGGGCACTTCACATACCAGCTGCTGGACGGAAAACGACCTCAAGAAAGTCGGGGCGCCTATTCGACGTGGACACAGGAAAGCAAGGTGGAGGCTGAATGAGGGTGGCAGTTGTATTATTGCTAAAGCCAGAACGGCAAAGCGAGCATCAGCTTATTTGATCGCCAAACGTCGGCCACCGCAGACAGGCGCGGGGGCAATCGGATTTTCAGGTGGGCGATGAGAAAAATAAGCCGACGAGCCTCGGCGCAGGAGGAGCAGCACAAGCGACAGACACGGTGCTACGCATCTGCAACGTGGTGGGAGCGTATATAGCCTGTGGCATACATGCATTGCGTGCATCGATTTTTAAGGGAAAGCAGCAGCGGATGCTGTGGATATAGTGCAAAGCGCCGCAGATTAAAACCAATGGTCAAGATCCCAGCTGGTTCTCCACATACACGGCGTATACATGTACACGGCAGCAGCATGGCCACAGAAAAATCACACGGAGAGGTGTGATGTCGCGCATGTTTCTGCTGGCAAGCGGCACATTCCCAGGCAGATAGAAGAAAAGTATCGCTACCCCCGTATTTCTCTCTTGCTGTCTCTGCAACCATGCATACAGGCCCTTCGCCGCAAGGGAAGGGGCGGGTGGCTCGGAGGGCGTGGAGGGGGGATGTCGCTGCGCTGGCACATAGGGCGGGGGCTAGAGGGGCTAGTGCGCCAGCGCTTCACGCCAAAGCGCGAATTGGCGGCCCTGGGGAAATGCAGCGCCTCTGGCTGCTCCCAGCTGCCAGCGACAGGCGGGTGAGAAAACGTGCTGCTCTGGCAGCATGGCGGCGGCCGGAAGCGGGGGTGGAGCAAGCTGCAAAGAGAGCATGGCGGCAATCGCTCAAAAAAGGTCCGATTCGGATGAGGATGCAAAACAAGGGCAGGCTATTGCTGCTCCCTCGCCTCCCTCGATAGCCGGGCAGTGGCACGGCTTCCCGTAGAGAGAATAGCAGAAATCAGCTGCATGGCTAAAATGGCTGATTCAAACTAGGAAGAGGTGTGCGGATGTGCGAACAACTTACATCTCATTGCAAACCTGGCATGGCCAGGGCGCCAGCAGGTTTGGGAAGTGTCCTCTGGCCCTCTGCTATTGCTCTGGCTGCTATCCGGGACCTGTGGATGGAGAACCAGCGATGTTGGATCAAATATGCACCCCAGTTCACCGAGGATCTCGGGAGCCCTGGGGCTGAGCACTGCGCTTTTGGCCTCCTCGTTGCATTTGACCACGACGTAGCCCATCTAAAAGCAAAGAGCACATGGAAGGCGCAGCTTGTGTGAGTTGAGCGTGAGATCCCAGTGTACGGGTAAGGAAGGAGGAGGCAGTGGAGGGGCGGAATCGTGCTGTGTCTGCTGCCATGCATTTCATTTCCAATTGCCGCCATAAGAGAGGCAGGAGCGGGGAGGAGCGGCGCGTTTTTCAGGTGCGAAATGAAGCCTAAAGCTGCCACTGACGCTATACAAACAATCAAAAAATAAAATAAAAGCATCACGACTGAGGCGTGTGACATGACGTCTCCTCGCATAAGGCATGAGGGAGAACAAGCACCGGAAGCGCCTCCTGCTCCTCACTCGTGCCCAGGGTCGTCATGGTCATTTACCACGGGCAGGCCGATAGCTGCGTTCATTCCACACACCACATCGTGGGCTGCAATCACAGAATGCTTCCCAATAAGGGTTATCGCTGGGAATGGAAGCAGGGCGCAGGTGGGAGATAAGGCACTGGGCAGCTGAGAGAGGTGCAGGTCACCCGGCCACCTGGAAACAGGACTTGCATGACCACCTCAGAGTTGCGTTTTCTTCTCGCCTGCCGCCCTCGCCTCCACACACACCCCGCTCTTCGTCGAGGCAGAGAGAAAAGGAATTGGAGTGGCTTGCCGGAGGGAGCAAGCGAAATAGTGGGCAAGCAGAAATAGTGTGCTGGGAGCCACCAAGCAGCAAAGCCATTGGGGGGCAAATCTGCAGAGAAAAGGTTGGCTTTCATTTGCGTGCTTGAGGTGTGGCGAGGAGGTGCGGGATAATCAGAGGGGACTGGCGGGTTGCAGAGGGAGTGGCAGCGCCAGCAGGCAAGCAGGCAAGCAGGCCGGCGGCTGGGCAGAAAATGGGGCTTACCGTTTCGTGCCAGACAAAGTCGTGGACCTGGTTCGATTGCGATGCGCTCCATGCCGCGATGAACTGGTCCGTCGCCTGGCTGCGTATCTCGTCCATCCGAGGAAGTATCTCCTGCCATGAATACACCTGCGACTGGATACGAGTCATTGCAAGGGCAGGGGGATGTGGCGGGTGCTTATCTGTAGGCTGCTGGCGGCGTATTCAGTTTTGGTAGTGGTCAAGTAGCAAGCCCCATGCAAATAAAAGAAACAAAAAAAACAGGACAAAGCGAAGTGGTCAGCGTGTGCGTGATATTATAGATGGAGCAAGGTGAGAAGAGGACAGGAGGCGACTGGCGAAGGGAGAAAAGAGCCCAAGACCTGCTGCCCATGCCACTTAATATTAAACCTTGTGTGAAGGAAGGGGGGCAAAATTTTGGTGGATACAAGCTGCAGCACCGGTGTGCAACCAATTACATCAGCCTGCAATAGCCAACCCGTGTGCTCTGCACGCTCCACCCGTCCATTTTTTGCCTCTCCCCAGCTGGCCTCGTCGCCAGCTTTTCCGGGTAAGGGCAGAGGGGGTTCGGATTTCGCGCTAAATGTAGAAGCTGCCTTTCCCTCTTTGCTGCTGCGTTTTTGTTTTTGTTGTCGTTGCGGTTGCACAAACAGTGCCTTTTGTGGCGCCTAGGTCTGACGTAAAGAGGTTCCAGCCAGCTCGCCCCTGGCGCACTCCGGCGCAGCGTGGCGCGGCTGGCAAGATCGCGCAACCTGTCGCCCTCCCCGGGTTAAGCTCAAGAGGGGCCACTCCTTACCTGCATACGCGCATGTCTATTATAGATGCAGCATGCCCCAGTGATACGCTATCGCCGGTGCTTTGCCGACATATAATCGGCATGCCCATATATGATTTGCCTTCAGCGTGCTCATCTCCAAACTCTTGCGGCATGCTTGCTGGTGCATGTATGGGCTTGCTGCTCTGCACGCTTACAAGCCCCAGGAAACGCCTCCACGGCCACAACAAATACACCATCCCAGCCAGCCAGCCAGCCAGCCAGCCAGCCAGCCAACCACCCCTTGTTCCCGCCTTAAAAGGCGCGTGATGTGCATAATGGGGGTTTCACAGGCCCAGACCCGCCAGCTCTGAAATACAGCATTCAAAGTTTTGCTGCTACCGCGAATGCAGATGCTCAGCGTCGGGGCCTCTTGCGCGGCTTATTTTTCTTTCCGCTATGTCATGGTGCATCGCCGCCATATATGGCTGAATAGGCTAGGCACACTGGCAAAATGTGCCGAAATGAGGCAACAAAGGACCCATGCTTCTAGTTTTGGCCTGCAAACAAGAAACACCGTCCCCAAAACAACCGCATAATGGCAGCTCACATTTGCCGGCTTCCGATTCTGCATCTCTGCATCTCTGCCTCTACCAGACAGCTGCTGCTTGCAGCTGATTCTTCCAGCGAGGACATACATTTGGCGAAAAGTGCACTAGGAGAACAAACATGGGCAGACACCTGGTGATGCTTGGAGCAGAGCAATGAAAGGGGAAAACAGCAGCAGCGTTGGGCAGACTTGGGCAATACGAGATAAAAAGACCAGCAGGTGCGCACCGGCGAGCAGGTCTAAGCAGCGTAGCTCCCAAGCAGCTCTGGAGCCGGACGCCTTCCGCGAACAATGTCGTCCAGAGCCACAACCAGGTCGTGGTTGATCTCAGGGGATACAACCGAATCAAACTTGTACTCTGGATGGCTCCTCACAAAGCTGCGCATCCAAGCTGCCGCCGTCATGATGGTGCCATCTGCACGGCCGCGAATAAATCCAATATACTCGTCGATCTTGCTGCGCACCTGGGCATCCACCGGCACAGAATCAAGGTACATCTGCACAATGGGGACCAAGCCAACAAACTCTGGCGAGCCATTGAAGATCTCGCTCGCGCTCATCTCAGCCACCTCCTCCTGGCCATCCGAGACAACGTTGCGGCGGAAGTAGAATTTCTCGTTCAGCACAGCGTCCCTATGGTGCGCACGTTTCATGTTCTCGTCCATCTTGGTGACTGGGATGTACAAGTTGATGTCGCGGAAGGCCAGTAGAGCACGCGCCAGGAGGACAGTAAACACCGAGAAGGCTGCGTTCTCAAAGTCGGTCAGCTGAATCTCCAGGGGACGGAACTCAACACGCCAGCCAATCGGCGAGTTTGGTGGCGGCGGCTTGAACCGCACGTTCTGCCAGTTCGTCGACTGGATGTTCTCAAAGTGATCGGCAGACACCGAGTCGTCCTGGTGCAGGAGCTCCTCGAATATGACCAGCGGGTCGCGGATGAACAAATGCGCAACATGTCTGGCCATCAAATCGTCAATGCCCTCGTCGACAAGGTGCTGGTGTATGTCGTGGTCGTACACCAAGTCGAGGTCGTTGTACTCCGGCTTAAAGTGCCCGTCGTCAGAGCCAAGGAATGTGTCGATGGTTCCGTAGCGAGACTTGGGGATCACAAACCGATCCTTGGCCAAAGGCTTGATGCCGCGCTCCTCATCGGTGCGATCATCGACAGCGGCAGCAATGACATTCCACCTGCAATCCACATCCGTCAGATAGCCGCGGAACATCGGCGAGGAGGCCGACAGAGCCATCATCACAGCCCCGACAGTAGCCAGCTGGTCGTAGAGACGGCGGGCCTGGTTGACGTTTGGTGCCTGCAGGGTGATTTGCAGACAGCAGCAGCCCATGCCGAATCCCATCGCATCCATGTAAATGTGGTCCGGCAGCGCTGCGCCTTCCTTGGCCTCCTTGTCGCCGGGGAACAAGCTGCGGTCGTACGGGATCGACGGGTCGATGAATGGACGCGGCGTGTGCTGGTCGTGGAAAATCGGCATGTTGATTGCCACCTTGGCTCCACGGCGCTCGCGGATGTTGCCAGCTAATGTGCGGAACCGCGGGTGTGGGTTGATCACCTCGTCAGGCAGGAATAGGCTCTGCGAGAACTGCCCATTGGCCTTGTGTTGTGGCTCGAAGAAGTCGCCACTGCCGAGCACAGGGTAGCTGCCGACTGTAAGCAGCACCTCGTTATCATTCAGAAGCTCCGTGACAATTTCGCGCCTACAATCCAGACTTGGGTAGCTGAAGAGTTAGTATTTGTTCAGTGCACCGGCAGTGAAAGCGAGTGATGAGATGAGCTGCCCAAGCACGTCGCCTTAGTTCTGAGCAATAAGCAATGCTCCTACCTTCTCTTCATGTTTGCCTCAACATTGGCCAGATCGCTGACAGTCGAGCGGTAGGGCTGGCCAGGAGTTCCTACACCAATGATAAAAAAAAAAGCACAAAGACAAAGGTCAGATTAGAGCGGCCACAGTTAGACAGGTGTCCAGTGCAAATAACTGGAGCGAAAAAGGAGGCAAGGTGTCTTCTGATCACGCGCCTTTTTTGGCCGTGGACATGCGGGTCTGCTTTTCTGCTCAGCAAGCAGGATCAGCACAAGAGGCTGACAAGAGAGGTGGGAGACAAAGAAGGCATTGCACGCAGAGGAGGGATCATACAGCAAGTGACCCCGGCCGCACTTTATATCTGCATGTGTATGTGTGCATATCAACCCAAGGCACCAGCTATGGCGTTTCCTTCGAGGCAAGACATTGGCTAGAAACGTCCCGACACAACGCAATAAGAACGCATTTGAGGCCCGGGGGATGTGGACGGAGGAGGCCTAGAGAGTGGCCCACGCCTATGCCTCTATTCCGAGAGGAGGGGCGTGCGTGGTGGCGGGCGCCTAATTGGTTGCAACGATGCAGTCTACCACCGCACCGGCCCAAAAGAGGAGGCAAGGCTTTGCGCACTTGCATGTGCTGGCACCTTTGCATCCTTGAATTGCGTTGGCAGGGGAAGGGGGTGCGGCTCATCACGACGGCAAATAGACAAGGGGGCAGACTGGGAGCAGCGCCCCGGCCGCTCTGCTTGCACCCAACACAACTCGACAGCATCTGGCAATCCGTGGACACTCACCTTCAATCATGTAGCGGCCGAATTCGGGCCTCCACAGCGCCTCAAGCACCGGCTTTTCGCCTGTGAGCTTGGCATGCTCGAGCTTCTCGGTCTCTTCGACCTGCAGCACGCTCAGGAGTTCGTGGGCGCGCTGGGAGAGACGGGCGCGTCTGTTCTTGTGGTCCAAGGAGACCAGCATATACTCGACCTACAGGCAGCCCGCAGAAAAGGAGAGCCACACAGTTGGCAGACAAGCAGGAAAGCAGACAGAAGAGAGGGCCCTTGTTAGAAAGCCAGTGCGCAGTGGACAATAGAACCTGCTGCCTGGTATCCGATCAGAGCAGCCAGGGAAAACATGCAGAACCGAAAATCGGTGCTCCAAAGAGGGCGAGTCGTTCTGGCAATCGAGGCCGGGTTATTGATAAGGCCCAGCTCACATAGCAGCGACTACAGGATATACTCTACCTCGTCGCCCCACAAAAGACGGTCTTTTTGGCGGTCCTTCATGTTCCGCCAGATGTGTAGAAACTGCTCAATGCCGTGCTTGCGGACTTCGTAGGCAAGTCCCTTGGCTTGATCCCAGGGAAGTGGCGTGCCGAGAGAAAGAAGACCCATCGTAGACGAGGAATTAAGAGGCTAAGCGTGCTATAAAGGCTGGAAAAGGATATGGACAGAGTGCACACGGAAGACAAAACCCGCCTCTTTGATGGCAAGTACGTGCTTGGAGGGAGGTGTGGCTGTTGTAGATAACGATAAAAAAAAGTACAATAGGGGCGCCTGTTGAAGAGCGCAGCGGCAGTCTATCAAAAAGAAAAGAAGCACCCAAGATTCCTTGATTCAGCGTGCGGAGCAGCAGCAAAAAGTGTTGTATAGAGGAGAGGAGGACAGGAGAATAGATAAACGCATTTGAAGAAGAGAAAAAGTCGAATCGAGAGGGAGGCCCAGCGCTATTTAATAGTCCCAGCCAGGCCTTTCTTGGCTGTGGTACAATCCAGTAGCCCAAAAAGAGGGTTACCACGAGCAAATCACCATGCTGACAAATTCGCCTTTGCGCGATTTCTACTGCCGTCGTCTTCTCCCCCAATATTTGCAGAGTGAATAGCAGCGAGTTAGCCTCTCCATTCGGAGGCGCTGGTGCTTGCTCTGTCCTCCCCCACGCCTGGCTGCGTGCCCTGTGTGTGCGCCCTGTTCGGATGCCGAAGAGGCCAATGTGCCTGGACCGAGCCATTGCGGGTCCCTGATGGGAGAACATGAGCTCCACATACACTCAATTACTGTGGTTGGTTTGCGTTTTGTTAACCGCTTTCTTCGCCTGGCTTGGCTTTAGGCTGTCTCTTGGGCAGTCTATCCGGCTGTGCCGTAGAGACAGCGGACAGTGTCTCGTTGGCATTGCCATTTGACTCAGGAACACTTTCGATACACGCACAGTGCAGCCATTCATATCAGCCGTGTCTATTCGCAACACTGTGCATGTATGTCGTTGTCTTTTCGGCCATACCTGTTGCACATATATGTTGGCAAAACTGCAAATGCATCTTTTTGCTGCTGCTTCAAGGGGTGGGAGCGAATCTCTTGACTATTAAGGGGTTAATCTTTTTCCTTGGCCAAAGAGCTTGACAGGGGAAGAAAGGGTGACCTGATGGCGCCATCCGCCGCATCACTTGCACCACGCAGGCATGCGCTGCCGGATCTTTTCGTCCTGTGGTCAGCCCTCGCGCGCATCTGTCCTCTCATCCGCGCACACGCCAAGGACACGCATGAGCAACCTACGCGCAGGAGCTGCTTTCAGGGGGGTGAGCTGAGCAGCACTCTGAGCGAGCCAAAATGCCTCAGGCTAAAATCTGGGGAATTAGTAAGTACGCCAGGGGATGGACCTCGCCTGTTTGCTATCGTAAGCAGAAAAGCGGCTGCAGCTCACTATGTTCCCTCGGATGCTGCGGCCAACCAGGCCCCAGGCTGTACAGCCTGTATATGCGCAGATTGATCTCAAAAGACTAGGCAGTAATCAGGCATGTGCAAAATACACAATCTGCATCCGGGATGTATGTGTCTGTGGCCGCGTGTGTGGGAACCGGGGAATGACGGAGCGGCTTCGCTCGCCGCGCACCTGTCTTCATCCGGGACATCAAGCGCACGCAGATGTGCGCGCAGATGTGCACATATGCCACCCACGTGACATTCACGATTAGCGAGGCACAGATCGATTACGACCTGATTTGATGTTTTGGTGTTGGTGTCATCATGTGCATCTGGCTGTGGCAGCAGCACAGGCGCTTTTAGCCTGCTGTGCCAGCATAGCCTTCCCAGTGCCGAGTGTATGCTGCTGGCTCCGCTTTCAATTCCAGCACAGCTCCAACGCGAATTTTCTCCCTTCGTTCAATTCTATATTTAAACATCAGACAGGCTTTTTTTTTTGCAACTACACACACACACACACACCTAACTAGCCAACATACAGGACAGCACCGCGTTTGCGCTATTTAACTAGGAAATGAGCGCAGCCAAACCTCCCGAAAACAGCGCGGGTGACGGTGCAGCTATCGCTCAGGGCGTGGTGGTGGTGACGAAAGACGCAATATACGAGCGCCGCGTCGACCAGGCGCTGTGGTTCCTCAACAACCTGCAAACCCCGCTCACGCTGAAGGAGCTGGAGAACCCCCAGTACGAGGTCGTCGATATCATATCCAGCATCGGCAGCAGCAGCAATGGCGCCAGCGGGGCTGCAGGCATGGCTGGCGGCAACTCCCGGCACCAGCACCCGCACTCACACTCGCACCACTGGAGCTCCCCACACCGTCTAGACAGACAGCAGGGGTCGCTCTTTTCTGTGCAGGACATGTCGCTGCTGACAGAGAGCCTTGATCGCAAGTACAAGTTCACAGAGGACACGGTGTTTTGGACGATCAGCAGGGAGTACAACGTCGTGTTTGTCTTGGACATCAGCCAGAGCATGTACTCCTTGGACCCAAACACCAACAGCTCCCATGTCGAGGTTGCGCTGGAGACAATCGAAAAGTGCGTGATGGGGATGGCCCAGCCCTTTACTGTCCGCTCGACGCTTGGTCTGCCAGATTATGAGGTAGTGTGGATGGCTTGCTCCGCTGCATTGTTAATTTGCTTGTCCTTGGGGCTGTTTCTTGTGCTACTCGCTCGCCTGCACTAATCACGCGTCCCATGTACTGCCGCCATTTCTCTAGGTCGAGCCGCATATCTGCGCCAGCGTTGTTGGGTACTGCCCGAGGCCGCCAGGCAGGTACCCCAGCGAGAAGGACGGCAAAAGGCTGCCGTTCTGCCGCACGCTGACACACGCTTACATGGTAAACACCGAAAACGTATCCGAGTTTATCAAAGTCATCCGCAACTTTCTGTACAACTACGAGATTGAGGTTCTTGACTCCCTATCGAGCTTCCCGCCGCCGCCACCCCCGATCCAGCCCGAGCACCTGTTTGGGCCTGAGCGCAGCAACTCCGGGAAGGCGCAGGGCGCGAAAGGCACGCGGCCTGGCGGTAGGAGCCGCGAGCACACGCCCTTCGAAAGTGCGAGCAGCTCAAACAAAAAGCCAAGTGCTGGCGATACGTTCACATTCACGTACGACCCCGAGGCGCCGCTGCTCCACACCCTACAGATCGTGGACTACTTTCTGAGGGTCATGCCGGAGGTTTGCGCGCCGGTGTTTATCTACCTTACGGATGGCGTCATGAGGTCGAACTTTTCGGTGTCAAAGATCCAGAGCGTCACTAGCTCGCTGTGCCGCCGCAACACACAGTGCACTCTTATTCAGGTGGGGTCGTGCGGTGGGTTCACTCCCGAAACAACACTGGGCTTTGTTGGTGATAACGAGCAGCTGCTGTATCTGGCTGCCTCGCTGGGCGGCAGCTTTATCTACGCAAGCGACTGCCCCAGCGCTGTGCTCCCTAACACGGCCAACTTTTACCACCAGGTGATGCTTATTCGGGAATCCCGGCTTGCTCGAACACCGGTGCGCTACCGGTACGACCTCACCCAGTATGGCGCGCGCCGGCTTGGCGACATGCCGCGCGAACGGCTGAGCACAAAGACAGACATCAGCCAGCAGCTGTCCCTGAGCGGCGACTGCGAGTTCCCGTGGTCTGCCGACAGCAAGCCGCCCGTGGTTGACACAGTAACCGCGCGATATAACGACTACAACATCCCTGTAAGCCTGAACCTGCTTATTGAGGCGCGAATTAACGAGGGGTTTGTCATCAAAAGCATGTCAGTGTCCAGATTCGATCGCGACGGCATCGCCGAACGGGTCAACATCAAGATGGAGCTGGTGTGGCACCCAAACATCGTCGTTGTCTACCGCATCACAAACACGCACTACATCAGCCAGGCGGACAATCCTGCGCAAAGCCAGCTACCGTTGGTGTCCGGTACAAAGTCTGCACCAGAGAGCGTGGCTAGCGACAACTACTCGCAGCTGGTTGAGGATCGCGGGCAGCGGAACCCCAACATGGTAGACATCGTTATCCGCTCCTACAACATGTTCACGCTAGTGTTTCTGCGGACCACGCAGAACGATGGACGGAAGGGCGATATCTTTGCCAAGGCAAAGATGCTGCACAGCTTCCTCACAGCAATAATGGACAAGGACGAGAAGATGAGGCAGATGTACACGCTCCCCTCCAGCTCGCTCAGCAGCCGCCCCAGGGGCCAGCCGCCCGTGTTTGATCCGCCGAGCCCGCCGGCTATACCCAACGTGCACCGTTTCGCTGGCGAGGCGGTCCCGCTGGCGACTCGCGTGATCACGGATGAGGTGGACCTCAGTGTGTTCATGAGCTACACTGACTGGAGCCAGCAGCACTACCACCTGTACGATATCATGCGGCAGTACTCAAAAAGCGGCAGCGGCGGCAGCACCCACACCGCGTCGTTGAGCAGCTTCAACTACACAACATCGATATTTATAGACTCCGACCTCATCCTCTCCTATGTCGACGGCATGGACTTTACAGGCACCGCGGCACAGGGCCGGCGCATCCTCAACGACTTCCGCGCACACGTTTGCAGCGCTGGCACTTGGGCGCTGCTGAAGGACGAAGGCACTTCTGTCGTGTTCTTGCAGGACAGCTTCCGCCTTTCAGTAATGACGCCGGTGTTTATCGTTGCTCACTGGGAGATGGCAACAAGCTGGGTCCTGCGGGTCTCGTTCAGCGTGTACAACGGATCAGTAGATACGCGCAAGGTTGTCATGGACTGCCTGCCAACTTTCGCAGAGTCGTTCAAGCCCGCATACTGCGACCCCAACCGCGACACCGTTGTGCGCGCAGCTCGGCCCTTGCACTTGCTACCCATGGACGTCGACCTTACGGAGAGGGCGCCGCCCGGCCTCCTCAGCACCCGTGACATTGGGGACATGCACACGTACGTCGTCGATTGGCGCTGGACGTACCTTGCCCGCGAAGGCACCAGAGAGGACCTGAGCGGCGAGGGGTCGGACAAGGAGATTGTGCGCCAGGCGCTACACCGCTTGGCCCTGACTCTGGGGCTGACTCGCCTGGTCCAGGACTTTACGCTGATCAACGCCAAGGGCGAGAGCACTGGGCTTCTCGATGGGCCTGGCGCGTCCGACTACGACAGCTGCGTCACCTACTACCAAGAACGAGAGGGCCACGACGGCGAGGCGCTGCTACTTGCGTGCCAGTACCAGGTCATTGTTGACTTGAAGCAGTCGTCAGTCACTGCGCGGACATGGCTCGAGCCCTGGTCTCCCCGTTTCCTGCGCACTCTGTTTGAGAACGACTTCCGCTTGCTGGCACCCCTGGGCACGTTCCAGCAGATCCTGCAGCCCGAGCGCTGCTTCCAGCTCAAGGTGCCAAACATCGCCGAGTTCCACAGCAAGCGGATGAACATGTTCTCGATCATGTCCGTGGTGAACTCGAGTCGCATTGCGCTGCGTATGCTGCAGCTGCCCGACATCCTCCCAGCCGACGCTGTCTGGAACCAGCCTGATGGCGCGGACACAATCACGCTCGACGACCCCACATACGAGTACACCCCGGAGCCTGACCCTGACGAGGACTTGGAGATCCGGGAGCTCGACGAGAATGGCAACATCACCAACACGATCAAGGCAACGGAGTACTACAAAACGCACGACAGGGACGAGACGGTGAAGCTTGTGGGGCAGAAGAAGCTCAAGATTGTGCATGTTGGCACCAACGCCATGCAGCGGTATGCTATTCTGCTGGAGCGGTTCATGCTCACCCTCTTCGACAAGGACAATAACGGCAAGTACGATCCGCACATTCAAAAGTACCGCTACAACGAGTATAATCCGTTCATTCTGGCGCTCATCAACCCCGGCCACCCGCGCAAGCTGTTCTTCAGCAAGCTGTCGGCGGACTGGCTGACTACGGGTGAGTTCACCATCGTTGCCTACCGCTGCTTCCTCGAGTACGCGCTGTTCAGACACTGCGACGCCATTAGCGTGAACGCCGAGAGGTTCAATAAGCTAATGTTTTCCAGCAACATCATCAAGGAGCTGTCAGAGTTCTGCCAAGGCGTCCACCAGGCAACTGGCGTGCCGAATGCGCTGGACGAGCACCTGTATATGGACAAGTGGTATGTGATCCGCCTCCCCAACAACACATCGTTCCTGATGGTCCTCTTGCCCAATGTCCCGCTGTCGGCTCCCAGCCGCCCAAGGGCCACCCACGCTGCTCCCCAAGAAGAGCCGGCTGGCGGCGCCAGTGCAAGCCAGGAAAGCGCACGGCCCGGAAGCAGTGTGGCTCAGGGCTACGGCGAGCACAAGCCGCGATCCAGGGCAGCCTCGGCAAAGCACACCAGGGCCGGGTCGGAGCCTGCCAGCCCTCCAGTGTTTACGCCGGCGCTGGAAAGGTCGATTAAGGGCGACTCGTCAGCAGACGCTGGCAGCAGCAGCCTGACCGCGCTCAATGCATACACTCTGGTCATGGAGTGCAGCATGGACAACTCTGAGATGCGCAGGCATGTGCGTGCAATGGAGGCGCGGAGCCAGGCGGCCACAAAGACCAAGCTCAACCTCAAGCCGCTCAATGTCAACTGCAAGGACACGAGGGTCCAGGGTCAGACGCTCCAGGGGTTTGTGGGGCAAAAGGACGTGCCCACACCGTTCACCGAATACGCTCTTGCCGAGATCAACAAGCTCGAGAGGATGTACTCGGAGGCCTACCTGCAGACCATCTACCTTGCTCTGCTGCTCAGGCGAGCGGTCTCGCCGGCGGACCTGCTGGCGTCCCAGCAGTCTACTCTCTGGCAAAAGCGGTCAATCGACGTGGACATCACGGCATTCCTCCATAGCCAGGATGCAGCGCGCCTTAGCCGTGACAAGGAGTGGCAGGAGCAGGACGGCCAGAACCTGCAGAGAAAGTTCAACGAGCTCATTCGCCAGTCCTTCACCCCGCTCCCGCATGACGTGGACCCGTCCCAGGGCAAATACTACTATTGCAAGTCCACGCCAGACAAGCGCTCGGAGCTGGAGATCTGCTTGCAGCTGGCGCAGAACCCGCTGTTCATCAACTTCCAGTGCTCCGTTGAGGTTGTTGATGGCGAGCGGACGCACAAAAAGCGGCTGAACATGCCAATCAGCGAGCTGCCGCTCTCGCTTGAAAGGCTGTGCGAGCACGCAGGCATCTCCTGGCGCCCCCCAACGGACCACTTTGAGCCATCGATGGATGTGCGCGTCATCCTCCACATCAACTGCCTGTACTTGCCTGACGAGTCGCTGGTCAAGGGCAGCGAAAAAAGCGATGCACCCGAGCTTGCTGAAAGCGCGAGTGCCGAGCCAGTGAAGATCCTGCTATCAAAGCCTGACAAGCAGGAGCTCGAGAGCCGGTGGACGCGGCTGTTCCAAAAGACAATGTCCTTATCGTCGCTTGTCCCTGGCACGCTTGATCCCGCATCCGCAAAGGAAAGCGGTGCAGCAAGAGCTGCTGCGGCTGGAGCTAGCGGGGACGTTCTGTCCCCTGCGGTCATTGCAAAGGAGAGGATTGATGCGCAGCTGGCAACACTGGAGGGGCTTCCGCACGACCAGCTTGAGCTTGTTCGCCACTGCCACGGGAAGTTCTTGCGCTTTATTGCGCAGGAAACCCTGTATGCGCTTCGCGACATCAAGCCAGTCACTGTTCCTCTGCTCAACCAGGTGTGGCATACGATCGCCACCACAGTCGACGAAGAGGTCCCCAGTGATGTGCTCGAGTTCTCGCACCACAAGGTGGATTTGAAGTTCCTCATTTCAACGCCGGATGAGGCGAAGCGCCGTCATGCGATGGATCTGGTCATGCGCGAGCTGCTCAAACAAGACAACTCGTCGAGCAGCTACCCGATCGGCAGGCTGCATGAGCTCGGTGGAATCGTCTATATGCGTGACATCCGCAGCCGATCCGACCGCATGAAGGCTCGGGCGCGCATGAGGGCGCGGGCACAGAGCGACCCGAGTCGAGACAGCGACCATGGACCTGTAGCAGCCACGGCCGCAGCCACAGCAGGTGGCGAGCCAAGCGAGAGCCAGCAGAAGATTGCGGCAGTGGATCTTTCGGACGTGATCCCCTCGTGGTTCCTGATCAAGCCCACCGCTGCTTTGGACGGCGTGCGCATACTGACGCACAACTACTCTGTAGTCACCGGCGAAACAGCCGACAACGTTCTTGCAGCCACGCGCCAGCTGCTGATGGTCGCCTTGCGTGCGGCAAACACTCGTCTGCTGCTCGAGGAGATGGCAGAGACCCACGCATTCCCCGACCTGCTGGTGCTCCCCGATGCTGCTCGAGCGAATGTTCCTGCTGGCGCCGGAGCAATGCGCATGTCGCACAACCTTGATGCACACGCTGGCCGCGATGAGATGCTGTCTGCATCGCAAGTGGGATCGCAGGTGGCACTGCCGAACCTGTCTGCACTTGCTCATCCGGCTGCTGAACAGTCGGTGGCGAGGGACCCGCACAAGCCGTCAGCGCTGGCAGGACCTGCTCGCATCCGAGCTGGCCTAGAGGCACCGGCTGCGTCATCTGGCAACGCGTTCAACATCGCCTCTATCCTCAAGCCATATATCCCCGACAACCCGGACTTTTATGCCTGCGAGGAGCAGTTCACCAGCGTATTTCCGCTCCATCCTCGCATCTCGCCCAGCAAGGCTATACAGGCAGTGCTTGCCAGCGGAATGATGAACAACCGCCTTGCGAACCAGAGAAGCATGTTCTTTGTGCGCGATGGAGGGTCCATTTTCTACGCACTGCTAACGGTCGACCGAAGGCCCTACACGACCCCCTTTGGGCCGTCCTCTGGCAATGCAGCAAGGGCTGCAGAGTCTGCGCCTAACGGATCTACTGTTGCGTCTGGCGTCGTCAGCCCGATATTCACGACTGACCTGGTCATGCCGGGCGCCCACACTGTGGCTACCACCTCGCCAGACCCAGCAGCCTACCCAACGTTTACGGGCACGCCCCAGGCGTCGCTTGACCATGCCATCTCTCAGCATGCTGTCGGCAGCCGCACTGGCACGCCCAGGAGCCCACCAGGCTCGTCTTCTGGACTGACGGCAGGTGCACAGGGAAGTCTGTTTGCGCGCAAAAGGTCTCCGCTTGTGCCTGCAGTCAATGTTGCCTTGCAGGGATCGCTGTCCACTGCTGCTGCGCAGAGTAGTGGACAGGAGTCGTACCCTGGCTCTCCACGCCGGACGATTGGCGATTCGATCTTTAGAGCCGGCGCAAGACAGGCAATTCCAGAGGCCAGGAACCGCCAGTCCCTGCCGGGCACGCCAGAGTCCCCGACTAGCCGATACCTAGTCTCATCTCTCAACAACCTTGAAGGCGAGCATATGCGCAGCAGCGCAGCCGGATCACATGGAGCGCAGCCGGGTGACGCTCACAACAGCCGCCACAATGCTATCGCTGGTAGTGGCCCAAGATCACCCACACTCGGCGCGAGCAGCCGGGCAGGAGGGGGCCACACAGCAGACCCGGAGGGGATGGCTGCCAGATCAAACATAGCATCAGCTGCAGGCGATTCGCATCTGCACCAGCAGCACCGACTGCCACATGCGACATCGGTGGTGTCAATGCCCTCGTTCGACTATTGGAGCTCTAGTGACTTGGCGCATGCGATTCACCCGGAGGAGAAAACAGTTCCTTGCTTGGTATTGCACATCTATGGTGTTGACAAGCCGCGGAAGGAAATGACACGGAGCCTCGTTCGGCAGATTCGCGAGCGCATCACTGTGCACGTCACCATGCCTGAGATGTCGGACATGCTGTACCGCCGTGTGGCTCTGAACGACCACGACATGGACTTTTTGTTCCCAAAGTGCAACCCAGAGCCCACCATCCTGTATCTGCCGCTGCCCCAGTTTGTCCACAACCTCGGCAGGCTGGTGCTCCACTTTAGACAGGCGCTGGGGGACATCATCCCGCCGTTCCCCAGTTCCGATCTGCTGCTAAAAGCACTGCGTCGCAGCTATAGGCACCTCCAGACTCGGCACGAGAAGGAGGATGACAGCGATGGAACGACCATAGGCAACCAGGTGCCGGATGCGCTTAGAGACGACCTTTCACGCGTGCTTGAGGGCTGGGAGTGCGGTGGCGAGTCGCACCAACGGCTCCCGGTGGAGAAGCTGGTGTTTTTGTACAACTTCTTCACCAAGAGCGCGCCGCCGCCGCCCGAGATGTCTGATATCGGCACTGGCATTGCAATAGTCTCGGCTCTTCCCCTAAATAAGGATCGCGTTGTGTCTAGGGATATGTGGGAGGCCGCTTCGTCGCCAGCCAGCGCATCTCTGGGGCTGCCTGGCATGCATGGCCAGAGCACAGTGGCGGGCACTGACAGCAATGCGGCAGCCGGTGCACCGACAAGCCGCCGAATCAGCCGGTCTTCGGCGCACCGACGCGCGACTAGCTATCTTAGTTTGGACACGGCTGGTGCTGGTGCTGGTGCTGGTGCCCCTTGTGAATATCAAGGGCTTAGCACGGACCTGCAGAGCAGCCCAATATCGCCTGAATTGCTTGCACAGCGAATGCTTCAGCGCAGGGCATCTCACACGCCTTCGCCGCTTGCTCACTCGCAGTCTGCATCCTCAGCAACGACTAGCGGTCGCTCGTCGCCCATCACCGAGAGCTCTAGCCTGAGCAATGCCAGCGACGAAAATGCGGGGAGGGTGCCTGTGCCTTTGCCCTTGTCCCAGCTCACGGGTCTTTTCAACGAATATCTGCGGCAGTTTGAACAAGCGCGCTCACACCTGCGGCTCGCTGCATCAGAGTTCGGCGACTTGCCTGGCATCATGGAGAGGCAGGTTGAGGAGTTCAAGGGTGACCCTGTCCTTGTAGTCACGCTGTGGAGCAATGCGAGCGTCAGGCTCGACCGGCTGGCGGCATATGTGTCGCGCGTGTACTGGAACTCGCTGGGCGACTATGTCTCAGAGCACATTCTCTACCCAGTCCTTGCCTCAAGCTGGGGATCGAATCCAAAGTCCGTAGTCAGCCTCCCCGACCCTACAGTGGCACCAGATAGCGCAGCCTCAAGCTCGTCGGGATCCAAGTACGACGGCGAGCACCCAAGGGAAGTTATTGCCCAGGTGCAGCACTCGTCTATTGAGAGCGGCCGGTCGGTCAGCCAGCCCTACCCAGAGCTCCTTTACACCCGGGACGTGCACCTGCCCAAGGCTCCAAGCAAGTTCACTGAGGGATCGAAGAGACAGGTTCATGCTATGGAGGTTGCGCGGCAAATGGCGCAGTACTGGGGACGGCAGCAGACGGTCAAGTCTATTCAGCACAGTCGGCAGCGGCTCCCGCGGGTAACTGCGATCTCTCACTGGTTCTCTGAAGAGCTCAGGGGCGTGCTGGAGACCATGTGCCCAGCGATGAAGCCAACTTTGTTCCGTCTTTTGGAGAACCCGCTCATTCTGAACGACCCCGAGCAGTCTGTTGGCGCGACTCCGACGTCGCTGTTCCCTGCATTCACGCTGCGCAAGGCCAAGCAGCACGACCAGTCCAGCGTGGTGTATGACATCTCTGGTCTGCCGCGCGCACTGAAGGGAACCCGGCAGTCTTTCTGTATTATGTGCACGCTGCCGCTTGGCGATGCATCTGCACATGGCAGATCTGGCCCAGCATCAGCAACAAATACAGTACGCCATGGCCGCCTTGCGAGCGCGAGCAGGCCACAGCGTGAGCACGCACTTCAAAGGCCTCTACCTCGCTCCACTGCTGGAGGTAGCACGCCGGCTCATGCACAGGGACACATGCAGGGGTTAGGTCTCCAGGGCTGGGGCCAGCAGCACCAGCAGCACCTGCACCAGCCACATCAGCCACAGCTACACCACCCACGGCCTGGCCAAAAGCGGCAATATGGAAAGGGCGACGTGGTTGTTCCAGGACGTCGGTCCAACATGCCAGTCATCTCGGAGCGCTACCCGGCGCCTTCTGCGGCCAAAAAAATGCCTGCCCCTTCCGAGTACAAGCCAATCGCAGATCCAGAGCCGCCAGTCATGGACGCAGACGACGTGGTGTACTATATGCCACGCGATAAGGCCACCCAGGTGTCAACAATTTCGTGGTTGGTAGTTTGGCTGGTTGGCGGCGAGCTGGAAATGGTTGGATACAACGTGTCGCAGCGCCTGTGGGACGCCATCTGCGACCAAATCAAGCAGCGCCTTGATCGCGAGCGCCGTCGCAAGCAGCTGCTGGGCATGTTTGCCTCGCACATGTGCGGCATCTTCCCTGGCTACGACAAGAAGGCGCTCTACAGAAGCATCGCCAGCACCTGGCTCGACAGGAATGTTACCAGGGACTTGATTAACAAGTTTGCCTTGCAGACGCAGCTGGCATGCGACGATCAGATACACTACTTCAACCTGGAGAGGTACATGTCGCCTGACTATAGACACATGGTTGGGCTGGAGGAAGGTTCGAGTCAGCTGGCAGAGCTCGTTGCCAACCCGCCGGTGGCTGACATGACTCTGAACGACATGAAGATGGAGCTAGCGCTTCGGCAGCTCCAGCCCGAGCACCTGAGGTGGGCACGCAAGCTGACATACGTTGACTACACGCAGCCCTATGTCGACACCCACCACCCAGACACTCTGTTCCGCATCGGCAGCCGGTTTATGCGCGCCTACCAGGGGAGAATCTCACAGGTGATTCGCTACGACGAACTTATGCGCATAGCTGAGCGGTGGCGCAGGATGGCATCCGTTAACGGGCTCTGCGATTCGGCGAATCAGTCGTCGCGCATGCTCTTGCTGGGTTCTCAGACAAGCGATGCGTATGGATCCTCGCTTGATGGACACAGGACGGCGCCGAGACACCATTCGCGCCAGCAGCCTGCAGCCAGCCAGCCAGAGCATGCCAATGGCGAGAAAGCCAAGAGCAACCGCGACCCCGAGAGAACCAGTGCCTCGCTCCAGGCCGAAGGGGACGGCAGGGCCTCTTTCAAGGCAAGAGCCAACGACCCGCCGGCTGAGGGGCACACGGAGAAGGATGTGTCCCTGGACGATATCAAGACGATCATGGAGAACGCCCGGTTGCTGCACTTTGTGTGTGCTCCGCTGCCAGTGACCAGCTCGCTAAAGCCGGACTCTTTGGACCTGCGTGGATTCCGGCGACTGTTCCGCACCATCTCTGCGTTCTTGCAAAACCTGGCCGACAGCTACATCGACTACCTGTATAGCACTGGCTACACCGTCGCAAAACGCTCCGAAAGAATCGAGCCCTGGAAGGACGCCTTGGCTGCTCTTGGATACAGCCAGGAGCAAATATCCCGCTACACAAGAGTGGCCATGGCAGATGCAGAGGTCTTGGCGCGTGGCAAGCACGCCGACTCCGCGGTCGCCACAGCACTGCCCGGTATCCAGGTGCCGAGCGCATACCTGTTTGCCAACACCGAGCGCTCTAGGTTGGTCACTGACATTGAAGTATGCCCGACGATGCTATCCATCCGCATGCACGCCCTCAGTCGGTTCTCGTCCGAGTGGCGGTCGGCAGTGCCCGGCTACGTCAGGTCGTCCATCAACCCAAGGTCCATCAAAAAGTTCACATACGAGCTCTCAAAGTTCAAAAAGCTTCTGCACGCAAAGAGCTTTGTATACGACTTCCAGCTACGCTATGTCGCGTGTCTGCTCAGGCCCTTGGAGTCCGTGGTTAAGAGAGCCGGTGCCCGCCAGGAATCGTCTCGGCAGCAGCAGCAGCCTACCGAGCATGAGCCACTGTCGCTCGCACGCCAGGCTCCTTACGTGGCCGACATGGCGGTCAGTAAATCTGCTACAGATCCTGCACTACTCAGCGTAGAAGCCGGAATATTCAGCAGCGAGTCAGAGTCAGAGCCAACCAGCAGCGAGTCAGACACCACAGAATCGAGCGATTCAGACACGGACGAGTTTGCCAGATTGATCCGCCAGATGGGCATTGGAAACCGCAAGGAGCGAGCGCGTTTCAAGCGGGATATCAAGCAAACTGTCGCCCATGCTCTGCACGTACACATCGACCTAATGGCGTTCTTTAAAACGCTGTCAGAGCAGCGGTACTTTAGCACACGCTTCTCTTCTAGGCGGCTTGTGCGCGCAAAATTCCCGATCCAGCACCGCGATCTGTATGAGTACTTTTTGGACCACTCTGAGCGGTACCACTTTTATACCTCGGGGTGTCGTCCATTGGCCAGCCGCCACTCGGCGTCTGGCTTAGACGGCGACCAGCTTGGCGCTGACCGAGACACTGGCACAACGACGCATTCTGGCTGCTACCGCCTGTACGAGGGGGTTCTCTCTGAGCTGGTGCACTCTCAGTACGGCGGTGTTTTGGATAACCCTGGTTTGGCTGGTGTGCAGGACGGCAGCCGTGGCTGGCCGCAGTCGGCACTAGGACGGTCGCCTCAGTACAAGCCCGATTCTGTGGGCTTGGGCAGCCGCCCTGTCAGCTCGCACTTTAGCCAAGGGCAGAGCCAGGGAGGAGGGATCAACATTGCGTCATCGGCGCCCGAACCTGCATGGAAGTCCGTGCACATGAGGAACCGTTCGTCAGAAACACCGCAAGGTCCAGGCCACCACCCGATTGCTTCGAACCGCAAGGACAGAGACCCGTGCTTGCTTGGTGCTCCTGGTGCTGGCACCAGCGCCGGGCCACTGCAGGCATCCCAAGCTGGCTCCAATTACGGTGCTGCAGCCAGCGGCCGTACACAGCTGGCGGCATCGTATGCGGTAGGGTCGCAATGGATTAACAGCATGGCTGGATCCAGCGGCAGGCGCCATAACAAGTACCACGGAGGAGGCCAGCGCGGAATTGGTGAGCCTCAATCGCATCTCAGCGTGCAGTTCTCGGGGCAGCCAACTGTGCCGCCGCCCACACCTAGCCCGCTCGACCTCCATGGCAGTGCAGGAGGCCCTGCAGGCAACCCTGACGGCTGCGACCGCCAGTCGTCGTCTTCGACGGCTGAGAAGGCCAGCATTGCTGCAAAGTCGCTTGACTTCACGCTGAACGAGTATTCTGCGTGCAAGATCCACCTGTCAAGCACGGATGCCTTTGTGCGTGTTTCGCTCATGGCGCTGGCTCCAGAATGCGAGTGCTGCAAGGCTAAGACCAGCATCGCTGCTCAGCAGAGAAAGGAGCGCCGGAGAGGAAATGTGCTGAGCCATGCAGCCATCGATGAGGAGGATAAGAAGCACCGCCGTCGCCGCCACCACCACCATCGCCGCCACAAGCATGACCACAAGCTGTCTGAACATGGCGACACCCACAACCGCCCTCGCAGTCATCATCGCCGCTCTGGCGAAGATGCCAGGCGTGGTGCCGAGCTTGGCGATGCCCATGGCGCCGGCGACAATGCAGCAACCCCTCGTGTACTTGACAACCTTACAGAGCTGTTTGCCCAGCCAGCAAACGCTGGATACGACTATGCATGCCTGCGTAGCCGCTATCGGCCCTCAACCTCAACGGCAGCAGCAACAAACATCAACAGCACGCGCAGCGACGGCGCAAGTGCCGCAGACGCTAACCGCCACGGTCGCTGCTATACAGGATCATGCAACCACGAGCACCAGACGCCGCTGCAAAGGTGGATGTCTAGTCTAGCAAACAGCAGAATCGCTGACCTGCAGGTGGAGACCACTCAGGCGCAGAACTATGCGCCAGATGGCCACCTGGGTGGCTTCAGCGATGCGATGCGTGCTGTAGACAAAGGAGATACTGCACAGCTGTCGTACTATCTTATCATTGACATGGACCCGCAGACGACAATCAGCCTATCGAATCTCAAGGAAGATGAAGGTCGCAGTCGCAACGGATCGCTGTGCCCCCTGGCCGGGCAGCCAGACAACGCAGAAAACGAAGCTAGGGCCGACCCTAGCATCTACGGCGGACGGCAGTGCAGCAGGTGCAGCGAGCTGTCAATGCGGGACTCGAGGCAAAGGATGTGCGGCATTCACAAGGCGCTGTCTGTTGTCCAGGTGGACATGCGCGACTGGGAGAACAGGGGCTACGTGTGGGCCAACGAGCCAACTATGGTGATGGAGGTTTCTGCCATAGACCCCGATGAATACGAGAAGGAAGACCCCGACGTTCTTGCGTGGATCCAGAAGACTGTCCACCGCATGGTCAGACACACGTTTGTCGACTACCACCGGGATCTGAACTGGTACCGAATGTACCAGCATGTGCGAATGGCCGACCTGCCAGGCAACCTGGAGCCAGCCGGCATCCGCGATCTGGTGGAGTTCATCGAGGCTCAAAGCTGGATCGACGTTGGTGCCAGCGACGAGGCAGTGCAGCAGCTGTTGGACCTGAACCTCCCGGCACACCGCATCATCCAGTCCCTGCAGCTTCGCCTCCGCCGGCTCTACTTTGAGCCCACGCTCGTCATGACCTCGCTGCAAGCGAGCAACGCCAACTCGACGCCGCCAACAGCTATCCCTCAGCACGTTCTGGCCGCTGACGAGCCGCGTCATGGCAGCAGCCGTAGGTACCAGGCCACTGGCCTGAGCAAGGCAGCGGCTTCGTCGACCAGCCTCAACGCAACGCCGCCAGCGACACCTGCCAGTGAAGCGCCATTCAGCCTTAGTCGCCACTCGACAATTGAGCCCCCTGCACAAGCAGTACCCGCGAGCGGCAGTAGAGTGCGGAGCGACTCGACGGTTGCTGCTGGCCAAGAGATGCAGAGCAATATGACCCGGCACGTCTTGCCCAGCAGCCCGCTGTGCCCGACAGCGGCAATTGACTCTCATGGACGGATACTGAGAGACCAGTCGTCGAGCAACATTGACGACGTGCTTCGCTTGCTCTCGCCCCTCAACACGCGGCCCAGCCGAAAGACCCTGCTGGACCCAGCCTTCCAGAAAATCTTGGGCCGCCACATCCGGCTAAACATGGTTGACAGCCCTTGGTTGTGCACCAAGCATACGCATGTCATCACAGCACCGATGTTCAACTGGTCGCTTGAGGAACCAACGCCGCCCGCATCCGATGCCAGCGCTGGAGACCCTCGTGGCTCTGCGCACTGCAATGCTGACCATGACGGCGACCGTGTCCCCGCGAGAAATGCACCTTCAGGCGACGGAGGCACAGCGTCGTCGTCTGCAGCGGCAGCAGCAACTGTGCTTGCTGCAGCACCAACGAGTCGGAGAGCCATGCAGACACACGAGAGCAGTGGCACCCCAGCAAGCACGCTCAGCCAGGGAAGGTATGGCCACCGTGGCCGTGCAGGCGTGTCGATTGCTTCGTTTGGGACGGGATCCGTGCACGGCAGCGGTTTGCATCCGTCGCACGCAGCAAGTGCAGTGACGCCCGAGCCCGCGGTGACCCACTTCCATGCAACTCATGGGAGAGCGGACTCGCGCAAGGCATCTGTGGCAGTGCCAGATCCGTCGGCCAGCGGCACAAGTCTGTCAAACATGACCAGCGCCAGCCGATTCGGCAACCCATGCGTCGAGGCCATGCCTGGGTCCCTACTCATTGTGGATCCAAACGACGACCAGTTTGCCGCCCGGCTGCTTGTGCTGAACCCATTCGCCTACCACAGTGTTCTTGAGCTGATGTTTGTGCGGTCCGCCGACGGCGAAAACGTACAGCTTCGCCACATCCGCGCTGTTGCACGCTCTCGTCACCGCGACGGCCTCTACGAGTACGAGCGCAAGCACGTGAACCTCGCTCTCTCCACAATCTCCGCCGTTGCGTGGGATGTAATGACGCAGCCCTGAGTGCTGCATGCTTTGTAGGAAATGGTATACATTGGATGAAAAGAAAAAGGATATGTGAATAAATATAACATTTAGTGTCTAGGGAGTGGGCTGGGTGCCAAGCAGCCGGAATTGGCGAGCGCGGACATTGTAGAGGACACTAGGCCATGTCATCCGCGTCTTCGGGAGGAAGATGCAGCGGTCCTTCTTGGCTCTCGGTCTTCGACGACAAGAACAGCACGCCCGCCGCAAGCAGCACAATTCCAACCGAGATCATGGCAATCTGCAGCGCACTAAGCAGCCTGATCTGGTCAAAGTAAACCAACGAGCTTATCAGCGCAGAGAGCGAGCTGCTGCAGTAACATAGAGGCACTACGGTGAGTGTGCTGCACAGGCGCAGTGCGCGCTGGATGTAGTAGAGGTTTGCGAGTGCCGTTGCGACAAGCCCAGCTACAATGGCAGCTGCGAGCGGGTCTCTGAATTGCATGCTGCCTTGGGCTGTGAGCACAAGCAGACCGATTCCAGACTTTGCCAGGAGCAGCGTCTGGCTGCAAATAAGACCAGAGATTATGGCGGAGAGGAACCCGGAGATGTACCTCGCGAGCTGCTCGCCTCTGCTTGTTTTCGCTTCTCTCGAAAGAACGTCATGCGCGGCTGAGAAATGGCGGCGGTACAACGAATCTGCAGTCTCCGAGGAGCCGTTTTGTTCCTCTGCTCTGCTGCTGCTGCTGCATCTAGCAGTGCGAGCAGATGCGCTGCTGTCGTTATCGCTGCTGCTGATATGGCCATGCGATGCTGCTGCTGATGATGATGATAGCGAAGCAGCAGATTGCAGCGATGCGAAAGACGAGTACGATGTAGCCGACACAGCTGGGGAGCCCACAAGCAGCGGTGCATCTTCTGCGCCAGATATGCCTTGTCTAGCAGGGCTGTCAGCAATATGCACGGCGTGCAGGGCCATTCTAGAAGCGCTAGACGTGCTAGCTGTGTTCTGTCTCTGCTGGCACATACGATTGGTCAGCATGGCGTACTTTCTGCGCCAGTACAACTCGGAGATAATGAGGGCGGTGACTACGACCGAGTAGAGAGCAAAGAAAGCAGCATATGTTGGCCGCTTGTACAGCCTAAGCAGCTCCTCGAGCGAGAGCGGAGGCTCATCGATGGCACCAAACACGGCCACGCTGCAGCTGCCCAGTGCCACAAGCAGAGTGCCAAATGCATCTGTCCGCACAAACGTGCTCGACAGAATGTACCGAGCAAATACAGCGTTGGCGACGAGTCCGACGGCAGCCAGTGGAGCTGCCACAAACACCGGGAGGATGCTCAATGCTATTGTAGGCGGCGCGGTTGAGCTGAGCAGATACAGCGCCAGGCCGGTCTGCCACTCGGCATCCTTCCACGCCCTGTAGCCGCTGGCACTGCCGCCCAGCGCCTCCAGGCGCAAGTGGGCTCGCTTCTGCAACGTCATTCCAAGGGAGTGGCCAAGCGACCCTGCCACGGAGGCTGCCACGCCGAGTAGTATGCGTCCAAGCATCAAATGTCGTCAATGATGCGAGCGGAGGAACTGCAGACGTCTAACGAAGGGAGATACAACAATACAGAACTAAATTACGTAGCGAGAGAGGGCCAATGTGTAGTAAACGCAGCAAAATGGTGGAGAATGAAGAGGAAGAAAAGGAAGAAAAGCCAGCGGCTGCCGTGAACCCTTATGCCACTTTGTCCACGGCATGCGAGCATGCATGTGTGGAGTGTGGGGCGTGGGGTTGGAGGATACCAGCGCAAACAGCAGCCCTATAAATAGCACGGGTGAAGTCACCACGCGTCTGCTGCCAAGACAGCGCGCAAAGGAACTTGGCCTCCATGCAAAGCGTGTAGCTTTGCCTGTGCGATTTGCCCCGCACACCGGCAGCAACGACAACCAATGCGCGTAACTGCCTGGTGCCTTGCATGGAATCGCCTTTTGGCGGGGAGGGTGCCGCCGATTGGACGATGCGGGTTACACTGGCCGCCTGCCCATTGGGGAGATGGACAATGCGCTGCGCCAGGAACTTGCTGGCATTTGTCGCCCACATGGCTGGGAGTGGTCTTGTGCCGCGCCGCACGCCCCCTGGCCACACTAGAAGCACACGCATATCAAGCACACGCATATCAAGCACACGTGGAACAGCGTTGCTAATGGCAGCAGAAAAACACATGAAGCTCACGAGCTACAAGGCGGAAGCAGGAAAATGAACAAAACAGAAAACTATGCCGGGTACTTGGGCACCAGCCTTCTTGCTGGAAGAGGCACTCCACAGAGCGGCTGCGTGTTCTTGAACGCCAGGTAGTCGTTGATAACCCATGTGCCGCCGTGTGTCTTGAACATGCCGATGTTCTCGAGGTTCGCATCCCTCTCTGCTGCGCCATGGCCAGAGCTGGCACTGCTGGCGACGCCGTTTGTGAGCGGCTTCCTTGCAGCCGATGCCTCGATGGCCATTGCAAGCGCAGTCTTTGTCTGCAGGG